>JBBPCS010000330.1:2353266-2379660 GCA_037974645.1 Hollardia meadi
GCACATTGGCACACCTTAGCACATTTCACCCCACCCATGTGTCCCTACCAACTTTCAAGCCAAACCTACGCCCCTGACTTCACCACCAAGCTACTACTACAACTATTATTAATTCTAGTAGTCTATGAATTGCTAGCACTCCAGTGAGCTAATGTGAAGTAAGCTGGTTAAAAATGTAGATAATCTATATTCAGCCCTTAAGTAGCCTATTTCTAATTGTGTAATTTGACTATAACAAAAAATAATTTCACAGTAACGTTTTGTTTTCCATATCATATTTTTTTCGATACTCACAGCTAAAATCCAATCACAATCAACATTTAACCTTACTCACAGTTAAACCAATCAAACCACAGTGGGTGGGACTAAACATTCTACATTGAAGCCTGCACCATTCCACCATTGTCTTGCATCACCCTGCCAGGGTTTTTTTTTCACAATAATGACATGCTTGTTGTCCCTTACCACTTACTGTACATAGATGTGGTCTTCATAGAAAGTGTTCCCCAATGATTACCATGCACAACAACTACCATACGTTCAAGGCAAAAGAAGTGAAGCATGAATCTTTTCACAGAACATAATGAAGGAAAACATAAAAACTGCACCAACAGCGCCAGAAAGGAATAGCAATGAACAACATTATCTCTTCAGGCAAGACAGTAATTGAGTCAAATTGATTAAGCCTGTCACAGCTCACAAATCACGGGTTTGGGTCCACGAGCCTCAGATTCAATTTAAACTGTGTTGATCCCAATCAACCCCATCCAAATCAAGCTCTTATTTAGTGCTGCTGATACCAGTATGTTGGCTGCATTTACATTTCTTATCTCATCACCAGCCAGTTCGATCATTAAATAATTATTAGTGCCACTGATTGAAACAGAAACTTGTCATTGATGAGGTGTATTGAACGCTCTCCGGAAAGTCACGAAAAACATTAAACAAGTAAAAAAAAAAAAATCACCTAATTTGACTGTGTCAAATCAGTCAAACACCGACCAGGCAAGTAAATGTTGACTGTTTAAACACCCTCATCATCACTGACAGCTCTTTAGGCCTCTGGCTTCATTCCATCTTACTCCCACAATATTACCTCGGTCTGATGTTGTAAGGAAACAAATACAGTTTAATTTGTTCATCGATTTCTCAGCCTTTTATCCCCCATCCTATTAGCATTTACAACAAATTACACAGACTGCTTTTAGAAAGCTGCCAATTAACTGCTTTTAAACTTGACTTTGGAACACTTTGTGTAATTAGTCTAAAGATTTTGTCTCAGAGACTGTTTGGGAATTAAAAACAGTGCTTTTAATTGGTGTATTTCCTAACACTAATAGAAGCTTTGTTATTGACTTCAGTACAGTCCACATCCTCTTTAGTACATACACAATAGGTTATGTGGCAGTCTGACACCATTTTTATTGAGTTTACATATTCATTTTTTTCCCATGAAAGACATATATAAACTTCGTTTTTTCTGGTTTTTTAGTCATTCATAGATGGCTTAACTCTGAAACTTGAAATGTATACAAAGATCAAAGCAAGACATAACACTTTTTTATACATTAAATAAAAATACAGTAAGCAAGCAGCTAGCCTGGCTTCATCCTGCAGCGAGTTGTTTTTCATTATGAAACTGGTTACATTTTACTAAAGCAACAATAAATAAAATGTTGATTTTTGTTGTTGTGAGTATATATGATGAACTGATGAGTATTTTCAAAATAAAATTTGGATATCATTGTTTATATTTAGGATACACATGGTTATTGCTGGCCTTCATGGGCCCCCCTAGAGACTTTCACCCTTTTCCCCTTTATGGTTGGCCCTTGGCAGATGGATAAACCGTTGTTCATGACATGAGATTGATATCAACTTTCTCATTTCACTCAAGGATTGAAAGCTAATGAGTTTATTTCCCAAAATGTTGAGCTGTTCTTTTTCAATATTGTGATTATTATTGATAAATCAATCACAGCAGCCTGGAAAAAACAGTGTTGACTGGTCCGTGATGATTAAAAAGCCTGCTAATATACAATCAAAGAAAACAGTGATTCAGTTAGCAATTTAAAGCTGAAATGTCTCTTTAAAAACCAACTAACCCTAACTGGCCTTCTAGGAACTTTATTCGGTTTCATTAAATTGCATATTAGGCATGCTCTTTTATCACTGTGACTCATGCAGGTGACAGGAACCTCGTCTCAGTGTGCCAGTGGATCGAAACTTTATCAGGGCTCTTTGTGCACTAATTCATATTCTCTGCCAGATATTGATGCCCAGGTCACTCCTCTTCACAGTGTCCCTTTGAACAAACACATGCTGAGGCTGAATCTCAGACCTCTGAGTAATCAAACATTCTGCCTTGTTTGGCTCTGAAAATAACCGAGGCCTGGTCTGGAATGTCAGTCACTGTTAATCAACATTAATGTCTGAAGGAACACCTCATGCTTTTCATTACTGTACGACTTAAAGTAATAGCCAGGAGCTGCTTCATGCAGCTTAATGCAAAAAAGCATACATTTTCGACTCCATGGCCTACCTGAAATGTTTTGATTGACATTTTTTGACTTTGAAAACTGTATTTGACAAAAGCAATCTCACCAAGGTCCATAGCTGTTCTGGAGCTTTTGATCATATAACTTTCTTAACAACATATAGAGGTGAAGTCCCTCCACTTCCGGTTGAATTGCTCCATGAATTACACATATGTTTTTTGTCAATTTAAAAGTTGTTCGCAGTTGAAGTATAAGACTGTGAAAAACTGTGTAATTAGAGAGACTTTTTAGAGCCGGTCCTGCATGCTAGAACTGACTAACGCTCCTTTCACATAGCTGTAGCTATCAACATGGCCAGACTTGTGGTAATTTTCACCTTTTAATACTTTTTCTTTGCCAAGGTGACGGCCATGTTGGTGTTAGTAACATACATTGTGCGAAACAAGAAATGTAGTTTACAAAGTGGTTTCACACAAAGCCAAATTATTAATCGAGTAGATTTGGCATTAGTTCAGGCAGGCCACAGAGGTCAAGCTCAGCTTTCAATCGCAGCTATGCATCGAATTGTCAATCCTCGTTAATTTAAGCTGCTTTGGCCTGCCTTCTCTTCCTGCTTCCTCTGCAGGCCACTTTGCAACAAACCTCCACCCCAGCTCCTCCTTCTTATGCTGTGTCTGACTTAATCAATGTAATTTCTGTTGTCATTGATGCCTGCCCTGTTCTCTACCCCGGGGGTTTTTGCTGCTTAGCTCCCTGCCTTAGCCTTCCCAGAACAGAGCCTTACCGCCAAATATAGTTTTCATGGAATTGAGACGTGATTTAGAAAAAGACACTGACTCAACCAAGTCAACCAAAGCAAGCATTGCTGTTAGACATGAGCATTAGCTATCTATATGCTGATGACACCTCGATTTACATTCAAGTTCTCTCTTCTCTCCCATTCTACAGAAAGTGCAAGTTGTTATAACTGTTCTGGACTATGACAAGATTGGCAAGAACGATGCCATCGGCAAGGTCTTTGTGGGCCTCAACAGCTCGGGGACGGAGCTGCGCCACTGGTCCGACATGCTGGCCAACCCCAGGAGACCCATCGCCCAGTGGCATGTGCTGAAGCCTGAGGAGGAGGTGGACGCTCAGCTCTCCACCAAGAAATAGGCAGGGCCCTTTCAGCACCTGCCTTGTAGTACTCTTTAGCCAGTATGTGTAAATACCTCAGTGATATATGGGTCCATCCATGTAACCCCCTCCCCCTCTTTACCACGTCTCTCAGCTTTATCACGCCTGGCATCACAAACAATCCTAATTGTTCAAACTTCCTGCGATATCCCACCCTCTGCTTTTTTTCTATCAGGTTCCCAACTTCTCTCGCTTTCTTTTTTTTTTGTTCCTCTCTGATTCAGCAGTTTTCCATCTGTGTGCCCTTAACTGCCCCAACCAAATGTCCCCTTCTTTTAAGCAATATGATCTGTATAGATAGCGCATGACTGAAAGAATTTATTGTACCACAGTTGTATATATAAGTATGCAGACAAAAATGATTTCTAGTTTATGTGTTTGTATGTTGTTACCTGTTTCCTAATCTGTGTATATCTTGATGTTTTTAATAAGATGTTCTATTTTAAATTATGTAAATGCAGATATAGAGGAAAGCCAATATTATATATCCCAGGATTTAAAAATTCTACCTTATTACCTTATTGCATTCTGGAAAAAAATGAATTCCAACCTGCAAGACACTAGTGGAAATTTATTCACATTGTAAAGGACGATGTCAGGCTTTAAGTTCAGCAAAGGATCATCACAGAAAAGACAGACAGACAAATATATACACACAAAATTCCAAAATACAAGGCCATTAACTACTATGGTTCTGAGGGAAAAATTATGCTGCTGGAAATTATACAAGCACATGATTTCTTACGAATTTTTGTACTTATTTCTCAATCAGAGGACCTATATGTTAGCTTGATGCACACTGTTACCAGAAACAATAGTTAATACAAATCAGTTAGCATTTCATTTCTCCATATTTGGCAGTTTCTTCTTGGTGAAATAGGTCCTCGTTTTTTCACTTCTACTGGCTCGTTTTCTTTTCCAAACATGGAAAAAATACTGCCTCCAAAAAACACTCAACCCTTCAGAAACAGACCCCATGTGAAAAAAAGCACCAAGCTGTAGCCATTGTGTCCTTAAGCTCCTTTAACAATATTTTGTTAACTGCTTACTTTGAACAGCCTTGTCGTTGTTGGAAGTATATTGCATTTAGGCCAGGGTCCGAACTTTGAGAAGGGAGTTTTAAAAAAAAAGGGTCGTGACTCTGGTTTTAAGAGGACTATTTTTTAGAGCAATTCAACGTCTTGACTATTTTTAGTAAACTGCATGATTTTTTTTACAATCTTTACTAAAGGCTGGGACGGGGGGAAGATCTACTGACACCAGGGGCTGTCTCTTCTGATCCCCTTGCCTTCAATCAGAGGAGAGGAAAGAAAAATCAAGGGGGATGTTTCAACTTTGGGTCAATGTATGTGATTACATTGACAGAGGCGAAGAGAGTTTCTAAACACTGCCATTTTCAGGGAGGTGACTTATGTAGAGACCCTCTCTTCATGCACACTCCCACTTGCTAGTGGCCGTAGCTTCGGTTTATTGGGAACAATGTCTTTGGCTGCAACGGTGCCCTAAATCGCAGTCTTTGCTTTGCGTTGCCTTCTCACAGTGACAATAGAGTTAGCCATGTTTTACTGCCAATTTTAACTTTTACGTGGCTGCTGTTTTGCACTGGATGTCTTTGAACTAGCTTGTTGATGTCTTTAGAAAGACATTTTTTGGACAATTGTTGGCTGGCTTTATTTCAGGACACTTGCAGGGGAGGGAGCAGGCAGAAATCCGCCTGCTCGATAGGCTTTATCAAAAAAAAAGGAAGCAACGATGACAAATCACGTTTCAGCCAACAGCAGTTACATCAGTTTTGTTTTCTTGTTGGCACAGGACTACACCAAGAGAAAGAGAAATAACCGTAAAGTTAATGGTCTGCGTAGGCTATTAGTCCATCATGTCCTTTACTACGGGTCCAATTAGCAAAGGAATAAGTTTTAATCCATGAAAACCATGAAGTCTCTTATCTTGGAGGAACCTCTTGCATATACTCGATGCTAGCTTCAGGAGGACTTTCTGTATGTTTTCAATGTTATTGTGTAGTTGATAGCATTATTATGAAAAAGCTACTCGTCATTCCATATGAGTCTCTGAGGACTGCTTTGTGTATCACTGTGACTGCCGTGTGTGCTTAGAGATGTAGACTTATCAGTAGGTAGCAAAACCAGTTTGTTCTGTAGTGATGTCGTAGCGTTTAATGCCATTTCCCCTTCTACATGCAGAGAAAGAGAGAGCGCATGGCATTGCCCGAAAAACAAACAAACAAAAAAGACGTTTTAGTCGGAGCGGGCGTGGGATCGCTTCACACAGCATTTTGTTGAGCACTGTGCAATACTTGTATATTCATCCCATAGTGTTAACATGGGTGGTGTTGCCCGCGGGAAAAAAAAAATTTAAAAAAAGGTCCTAACTCTAGTGGATGATTCCAGTCCAGAGAGATGTTTCTCCTTTCCAGTGAAATGATTAGGACACAGCACATGTAGATTCAGCTTATAGGTTGGAGCTTGACACCTCTGTTTAGGGTTCCCTCCCTTTTCGCAGGTTTGTTTTTCTCCTCTTGCACACAGTTCCAGCATCAGACGTTTCAGGGAGTATTCGTTAAATACCAAACGAGATTCTACATTTAAATATCCCCTTAAAATGCCATGTATATATTTACATAACCGTGTTAAAAATGTATATCTAGAATGAATATAAAGTGACATGAATATGATTATTCAGCCGCTAATATAATTTTGTCTATCTATCATCCATATACTATATCTCATCATCATTATGCCATTTTCATTATGGATTTTTTTTTTATTCGTTAACTGCTCTGTTTATTCAAAAGCCCCTTTTATATTTGAGATGAAAAGTCTGAATGTACAGTATGTACTGTGTTGGTGTAGACTACTTTAACCGTGAGATTAGATGTACTTTGCACTTTTTGTTGTAAAAGAAAAAGTCATTTTATTTATATTTTTTCAACGATTACGACTTTATTTCATACCCCTTTTTGGGTAACCCCCCCCCCCCGTCTGATAGCATTCCAAAATCACTGAATATTCTTAAATACAGCTACATTCTCAGTCCCTCCTAACCCGAGGGATTATTTTTATTTAACATGTAGATTCATGAATTCCAGTACAGCTTCAGAGTTAAATGGGGGGGGGGGGGGGGGGGGGATGGTTTAAAGTACAAGCTCTGTAAAAGTGGCCTGAGCGATTCAATATTAATGCAAAAAACAAACAAAAGGTTGTACTAACGGAATAATCCGATCAAACAGAATTAGAACACAAACCAGGTAATTCAGTAATGGGCAGCATTGCAGAACCCATTGGATTGTGAAAAGCCATTACCTGCAGCGCGATGCTCCTCTTACTGCGATTTCCTGCCAAAGTATGCACACACAATCAAACCCTAAATCTCTCCTCTGGTAAAGAAACAAAAAAAATACCTTTTCAAGCTCTCTGTGACAAGATTCTCTCCAGTGACACTGATGAAAAGCCACACTGACCTTTCACAAACAAAGCTGTGTAAAGTATTAGAATCTGATGCTGTAGAAAGATCCTAGTTGCCTTTGTGTATATCAACCGCCTGCTTGAGTATTTTGTGTGTGGAAATTTTCTCTGTAATCTTGTAGAACTGTTTGGGGTGTTTTTTCCTGCCATATCGCTCGCGGTGATGGCGAGCCGCTGACAGTTATATTTGCTGTGTATACCTTCATTTTTGACGAGGTGTTTTACAGTTTTGTTTCACTTTGTGTAGTGATTCACTCTGTGGAGTTTTCTGACTGTTGTTATATAACTTCATATACACAAATGATCAATAAAAAATGTTTTATTTCCTGTTGATACAGAAGCTTATCATGTCATATTTTCATACCTGAGCCATGGAGTGTCATCAAAGCGTTCATTAAAGTAGCAGGAGATGCTCTAATAGTAGCTTTAATAACAAACAACCTTTAGTACCATCACTACAGTGTTTGTTAAGTACTGATTGGCAGAACTGATGTGTGACTCACTGCTCCGGAACAGAACTCCTGTCGCATCAAAAAGAAAAGTGCCTGCATGCAGTGAAAATACCAGTTTTAATGATAATGTTTGCTTTGACTTGGCTTTAAATCATCCACACCAGCCTGTTAACAAGTTCACTACTGCCATCTAAAGGACGTGAAGGAGCATAACAGTGAATGAGTACAAAAAATGGGGCGGGGGGGGGGGGAACAGATCATGTTTTCCATTTTGCTCTGGGCACGGATCAATTTCTATCAGTGAATATTCACTGATGTCTATTAGAGAGAGGAAACGGGGACAAGAGTTTTGTCCTCCTACCAAATGCATGAAGTCACATCGATGTGAAGCTCAGCTGAGAGCGAATTTGATGATGAGAGCACCCTTTTCTTTCTTTATTTATAAGGATAAAATGCACATTAATCAACATTTCTGTAAATGTACCAGTGTTGGTCAGCTGGCTAATTTTCAACTGTAGTCCTTGTTGTTTTAAACCAACAAAGACAACAAAATTCCACAACAGCAACAACACAAGAATTCTAAAGATGAAAACACAAGCCACGAGGAGCAACAAGAAGTAACAAGACAACAGGAGGTTGCCACTTAATATAAGACAACATTATAGATAGATAGATAGATAGATAGATAGATAGATAGATAGATAGATAGATAGATAGATAGATTTTTATTTCGAACATGTAATAAAAAAAAGAAAACCAACAGTAAAATAGAAGTTCTCCACAAATAAGTTAAGAATATCAAAATGAAAACAGAAAGAACAGAAAAAATTCTGTCCAATAAAGTTCAATAAAAAACAAACAAACATTAAAGTAATACAGCAACAAGAAACATCTTCTCAGCACAAATAGCCATGCAACAAATACAAGATACATGTATCTTTTGATACATGCAGTAACATACAGTTAACATAAATAAAATACAGCAGTCATACTGTGATATGCAGGGGTGAATTCGTTACTGAGTAAAAAACAAAATGCACTAACATTAAGGATGATGTCATTATAGTTTAAGGTTAGCATTGTTGTACCTCAGAGTAGTTAAAAAGTGGCTGCATCTACTTCAATCAATCACTGACATAATGCACCACCCGGCGGGCACGCTAAGTGACACAAAACAAACACACCCAGATGTTGCGTGATTAACAGGTGACGCTGGTTTGGCTAAATGCTAAAAGCTAAAATACTCACGGTGGATCCTCTTTCTACGTTTGCTACATTGCTTATGAACTTTTACCTTCAGTGAGGTGTGTGAGGACTTTCTGCTCTTTCTGTTTCTGTCAAAGCTGTGACAGCAGAGGCTCTAAATGGACTGGTTATAGTGGGACAGAGAGGCTAAATGGACTGGTTATAGTGGGACAGAGAGGCTAAATGGACTGGTTGTAGTGGGACTGAGATGGTCAAATGGTCAAACAGAGAAGTTGAACAAAGCGCAGATTGAGGGTGGATGAGGCTCACAGATTGATGTTCAGACACGTGAGTACATCCAATGTAGTGTTGTGTGTGCATGATATGCGGTGTGTGTAATGTCTCGTGTCTTTGCAGCAGGATGGCAGTTATTTTATTTCTGTATATCGCTTTTTCCACCTACCACAGTGTCCACAGATGTTTTTAGTGTCTTATGTCAGTTGGTAGAGTATTAAATGTATTTTGTTTCTCAAAGCTATCATGTCAATAAAATATAAGATATTGCAAACTTCTGCCATCAAATAACAAGAATTTAAGTGACAAAATGACCAAATGTCAAGTGACCGTTTGTGCTTGCTTTACCAGGGTGAGATTTTAAGTCAAAACATAAAAAACATTTCAACAATCACACATGATAAACTCTATTTACCACATGCAGACAAATTCAAGTGCTACAGCCACAAAAAGGAAGTACATGACCGGATACATAGAACAGATAAGTCAACAAACAAAATACAATATAAAGCATCAATAATAATAATAAAAAAAAATAGATAATATTTACACCACACAAATAGAAACTATACACTCTCCTGAGTTACTGTTGCTGTGGATTAAAATGATCAAAGCTGCATGATAAAAAAAAGGCCCTATTTCGTTTGAGGAATTGCCAAAGCAACATGTTGTAATTTGGTAGTGATGCGGTCTGAGTGTGTTTCGCCACGTAAAACTCCTGTTTTACTTTATTCTGTGCAAACTGTTTACTGTGGACTTTTATTTTAACAACTCCGGGCGTTTTCTTTATTGTACTCTGCTTATTGGCGAGCTTTATTCTGAAAATCTAGCCCTGACATGTGGAAGTGACGTTTTAGCCTCAGCTTCGTCGAGGTAGCTAGCATTAGCCGTGATCGTAGCGGAAGTCGTGAAAGTGCAGTTTGCCAGTTGAAAAAATATCTAGACCGTATTATTTAATGGTAAATAAACAAATCAAACTCGTATATTATTTGTCAGCTGATATCTATAAATTGTTAAAACTGACTAGGAATGCTTCATCTTTTTTTATTTTAAAAAGATGACGCATTATTTTCCGAAACAATGCTTTTATTTTCAAAATCAGTGACCGGATGAGTGTATTAGCCTTAGCTAGCTTGTTAGCCGTACGTGACAGCTCGCTTGCAGTTCACCGATCTGGCGCTGCCGTCTGCACTGACGAACGACCTTGCATTTTCTTAAAGTGACTGAAAATGCTGTCCTACATCATTGGTGTAAGTATACTTTAATGAAAAGTAGCCAGGCTTATTTTATTTTAGCTAATTCCTTTGCGTTAGCCAAGGCTAACATTTAGTTTTCCTAACCAAGTTCAGTTTGGAAGCTCTGGTGGGCCCCTGCCCACAGGAGCGGCTATGACTCATTTCTCCTGTTATGGATTCCACAAAAACGACTTGACTTAAGTTGCACAACGCCCCACAGAGGTTTCAAACTGTTGGAAGCTAATGCTAGCAGGTGGGCTGAGTAACTCTAATTTCTTCACAGCTGATCCGAGGCGGCTTTGACGGCATCATCAACCTGATCTTCAGACTTTTCTTCTCAAAGAGGAGAGCAGCCATCACCTTAGAGGACCCAAACATTAAGTATGCACTGCGGCTGTTAGACAAACAGGTAACCAGTCTGAATATCACCTTAGAAACCTCTGCAAAACACTGCTGCACGCAATCAGTTCTCTGAACGCAGCAGGTGCGTTCAAGCACCACTGTTGCTTTGCCTTATTTGCTGCTGTCTGTCTGAGAAACTCATCTGTGTTTGTTGCATGTTCAGATTGTCAGTCATGACACAAGGAAGTTTCGCTTTGCCCTGCCTTCCCCTGAACACGTCCTCGGTCTGCCTATTGGTGAGTATGTGCACTCATACAAGCAACGTCAATATTTAACATAATATGGAAACTACAGTCATTATGAGTGACTGTTTAAAATGAAGTAACAAGAACAAAAAGACGAAACCGTAACAAAGAATTAAATTATAGCAGCAGACAAATAAATATAAGGTTAAGTGGAATACCTGAGGAAAAGAAAATTAAGGTAAAGTTGTGCATACACATAATTTGATGTGTATAATTCGTATTTTTCACCTTTTAATTAAAGATTTGGTGTATGTGAATATCATTAAGGAAGTGACTAAATTTGAGTCTTCTCTACGCACGTGGAAATTCAGCCCTAATAGTACCCGATTAGTTCAACTAATGTTTATTTTTTATTTTCTGCTAATGTGTTATCTATTATTTTATTGACTTACTGTTTAGTCCTTTAAATGTAAAAAAAAAAAAAAAAAAATTATAGAAAAATGTCCTAAATTTTAAATATTTATCAGGCCAAAGTTCAAAGATATTCAATTTACTCTCATAAATGAAAAGCGGAGCAGCAAATTTCAGAACCGGAGACTGTTTAGCATTTTGGTTTGAATAATTAATGAAACAATTTAATTTTCAAAATAGTCGCTGATTAATTTTCTATCAAGCGACTCCTTCTTTTAGCCATAGATGATTTTTCAAAATAAATCTAAAGATAATTTCCATAAAGCGCGCTATTAGTAGTTTTCAAGCAGAGCTGCTGACGTCAAAATTAAATTTCCTGATATCTGTGTTTTCCTGTCCAGGACAACATATCTATTTGTCTGCAAAAATTGACGGGAAGCTGGTGGTGCGTCCGTACACGCCGGTGTCCAGCGATGACGACAAAGGCTTTGTGGACTTGGTGGTGAAGGTAAATAACTGAAGGAAAGTTGTTTCTGTAAATGTCCAACGTCTCATTTTGCTTTTCTAAATGAGTTCCTGCTCCCGCCCCTTTTGTTGACAGATTTACTTTAAAGGCGTTAATCCTAAATTCCCCGAGGGCGGGAAGATGAGTCAGTACTTGGAGAGCCTCAAGATCAACGACACCATCGACTTCAGAGGACCCAGTGGTCTTCTTGTGTACAAGGGCAAAGGTGAGCACCATAACCTGACGTCTGAAGGTGAACAGATGGAAGGATTGTAGTCTGTTATGATACAAACTGAGCTTTAGCTGCCTGATCTGATGCCTGAACTTTCTCTCCACAGGTGTTTTTGCTATTCAACCAGATAAAAAGTCTCCAGCTGAGACCAAGACCACCAAACATGTGGGCCTGATTGCTGGAGGGACAGGTGAGAGAAGCTCCATCCAGGAAACAGACACATCTCATCTCACAATTCATTTAGTTAGTAGATGATGGCTGAAACTGGACTTCTTTTCTTGTTCTTCGAAGGTTCATATTTTATTTTTATACAAAATGTGAAAGTTTTAGAGCTTCAGCTAATTATTATTTTCATCTTTTATTACCGTCAGTTATTTTCTGTTAGCTGAAGATTCGTACAAATGTCAAAAATACTGAAAAATGTTCATCAAGTTTGTTGTTTTTTCCTGACAAATCATTTTAATTATCCATTAATCAGATTATTATTTGCTTGATTGATTTTCAAGCCTGCAAAATGTTTAAATATAGTGAAAAACTTTCAGAGTTCAGGGTCATATCTTCATATATCTTATTTTGTCTGACCAACAGTCACCAAAATATTCAATTTGCTGTAATATTTGACAGAGAAAAGAAGGGAATCTTCATATTTGAGAGGCTAATTTAAACAATTGATTATCAAGATGTTTGCTGATCATTATTATTCAATTTGGTGATTGACCAATCAATTAATCAGCTAATTGTTCCAGCTCCAGTCGTTTTGTCTTTAAAATGTCATGAAATTGAGACGAATGCCTGAGGCAACAACTTAAAATACAAAACATCAAATCTTTTGATTTGACAAGCTGGAAGCAGCAAATATTTAGCATGTTTGCTTCAGAAAATCAAAATAGTTGGCAATTAATTTTCAGTTGATCAACTAATCATTGCAGCTGAAGTTTATAATAACGTAAGAAAAGTAAAACCAACAAATGCTCATAACTGAGAAGCTCAAATGAGGGAATGTTTGGCCTTTTTTTCGACAGCAAAGTCGTCCCACGTTAGATTTTTACACTGGTACATAAAAGCATTTTAGCAACTATAGTAGAAAAACACATTACTCGGTCAAAAGTATGTGGACACCTGAATGTTACACTCATTAAGACGTCCTAAAATCATTTACAAAATATGCTTCCGCTCTGCTGGACAAGCTGTTCCAGTTGATCCTAAAGGTCCTGGACGGGGTGCAGGTCAGTCCAGTCCGTCATGGAGCTTTCCGCATGCGAGCCAGAAACAGGAAACACAAACTACAAAGTTGCAGAATATTTTCTAAAATAGTGTTTAAATCTCACATGATCTCAGCGTTCTGCCAAAGTTAGAAAAGTTTCTGGTTATTCCACATCAGATATGTTTTTTTTTTTTCTCTCTGTGCTCGCCGGTTTGTAGTGTTGCGTTACATGAACACACCGTTTTGTCATATCTGATCAAACCACACCCACACAGTCCTTATCAATGCTGTTATGCCGACTGTAACGGACTGCTGCACATGTTGACACTTGATGCACTTTAGTGTTTTCATATCTCTCCTTTTTACCGAGCGCTGAACAATATGCAAACTAAAAAAAACCATATTTCAACCAGTTTGACAGA
The DNA here is from genome assembly GCA_037974645.1 of Hollardia meadi. NCBI lineage: Eukaryota > Metazoa > Chordata > Actinopteri > Tetraodontiformes > Triacanthodidae > Hollardia > Hollardia meadi. The sequence continues at coordinate 2,366,950 of JBBPCS010000330.1, forward strand.
TATTGCAACACGAGTCATAATCTTATGGAAATGTTGATTTTTGCTTTGCTACTTTTTGCGCTTCTTAATATACAGTACATGTAGAGAAATAGAGATTTTTCTTTTGGAACCAAGGTGCTTAGCCCAAACCATGAGATGTCCACATACTTTTGACCACATATTGTATGTCTGAATTTCGACCTCAGCTGAGACTTGTTGTTTTCTTCCAGGGATCACTCCCATGTTGCAGATCATCACAGCCGTGATGAAGGATCCTCAGGACCAGACAGTTTGTCACCTGCTGTTCGCCAACCAGGTCAGTTCCATCAGAGTGGAGTGATGTTTGCTGTTACATATGAAGCAGAGGTGGAACACAGAGTCCTGACACTTCCTGTCCCCTCACAGACCGAGAAAGACATCCTGCTGAAACCAGAGCTGGAAGAAATCGAAGTCAACAACCCGGACCGGTTCAAGCTGTGGTTCACTCTGGACAGAGCGCCTGAAGGTAAAGATGGAAAACGAAAACGAACAGCTGCTTTGTTTAGGTGTTAAAGTGGTGATCTTCTCGCTCCAAACCATCAGCAGCAAACTTAAATATTATTGAACTTTTTCTTCACATCTAAACCTGATATTGTTCAGATATTTCGTATGTCAGGCTGCAACCAACACATTTTCATTGTCGATTAATCAGACGATTATTTTCTTTATTAATTGACGAGTAATTTGTTCTATAAAATATCAGAAAATGGTGAAAAATTGTCCATCACAAGTTTCAAAAACCCACCGTGATTTCTGATTGATTTGAGATGTTAGAATCTGCAATTTTCAAATTTATTTGCAGATAAATTTCCTGTTGATCAGTTAATTGATCTATTTTGGATCTGTTTTTTTTCTGGAACTATAGAGGAAGTAGCTTGTGATGCTTTGTGTGATGCTGAAGCTCTGAGGCATCATGTGATCGATATTTAGAGGCTGAAACAATCAGCCGATCGACAGAAAAATGATCAGATATTATATTTTGACGATTGATTAATCATGTAGGTTTTTTTAAAGAAAAAAATACCAAGTAAAACACGACATTTGAGAATTAATCTTTGGTTTTGAGAAATTTTTATTGTAATATATTGTATTATGAGATGATTTATTAGATGGTTTAATATTAAAGCACTGCTTCATATTTTATAAACTCGTTTTTCATGTAAAAAATCTAAATTGGAAAAGTAAAATATTTCTCTTGTAGAAGTATAAAATGAAAATACTCAAAAGTAATCGGACCTCAATAAATGTACTCGGTTACTTTCCACCATTGTTATTCGATCCTGTTTGCACTTCAATGCAACACAAATGATTGTCACCAGGTGTCACTAGTGCAGTGATGTATTATATCAATATGAAATAATGTAGAAACATCCTGCAGATCAACAGACATTTAACTTCAAATAAACAATAAATACTTTAATGTTTAATATAATTAGTTTACATTTAAGATGAACAAAGAAACCAAACAGAAGTGCAGGTCTGACTGCAGGTTTCTGCTTGTTTTCAATCTTGCAGCACCTTCTTTGGAAAGCACTGCTCATGTACTCTGTGTTGATGAGGCCTTGATTAATGAACTTATTGGTGATACGTTTGGATGTATTTAACCTTCGGGGGTGTTTTCTGTGCTTCAGGCTGGGGGTACAGTCAAGGCTTCATCAGTGAAGACATGGTGAGGGAACACCTGCCACCGCCCGGTGACGACACTCTCATCCTGATGTGTGGACCTCCGCCTATGATCCAGTTCGCCTGCAACCCCAACCTGGATAAAGTGGGTCACTCCAGCAGCCGCAGGTTCAACTTCTAGGCGTCAGTTTATTATAAACCCACCCACCCCCCCCCCCCCCCCAAAGCATTAAAGCACTCGCACTACGTAAACTATATTTATGCGATGATATTCATCATGCAATCAGTCATGGAAGGGCAGGAAATGGTTTGAGTTCGTTTGTGACTGAAGATTAGGATGAGGAGGACAGAAGTGTTCAGACTGTTGGCTCTGAAAAAAAATTCCAAACCTGTTGCACACAAACCTTCTGTCAGGCTTACCGGCTGTTTTCTGAGTGCCTTAACACTTGCAAAGCTTTTTTTTTTATGCACAGTTGAAGAATTGTGACCACTTGCTTCATTTATTCAGAACTGTATTAATGATTCCGTTGTTGCTGTTGAGACGGTGTTACAGAGTTAAACCTGCCCTCTTTGTATCGTCAATATATGGCTCAAACATGTTCTCAATGTGGTTATTGATATGACGGAGTCAACAGTGGCTACTTGTGTTTGGATATGCAACATAAAACTCAACTGCTACTGAACCTTTTGATGTTTGTCATTACTTTGTGCTGCGCTGTCGGATCTCCTCATTTATCCAAAATGTGTTGTAACATCTCCTCGAGGTGCTACTAAAATTGAAGACAAGGAAAAGTGCATTTTCTGCTTTTTATTAGAAAACATTTAAAAACAATGACTTTGGTTTGCAGGTTTACTTTCAGTCATGCGGTTTCTGAAAGGAATTTGGAGAAAAACACTTACAGGGTTTCATGCCAAGAGTTTGATAGAGGATCACTTCTACTCAAACCTGCCAGGAGTTTAACTTTGCATAAAGACTAGAAGCAAAGGAAAAAAACCTTAAACACTTACCAGCACCTCTAAAGCTCATTAAATTACTTATCTCATTTGGTTAATCCGTACAAAAACCAAAGTAAAAACTATTTGTGGTTTTAGGGAGTTATGTGCTGAAACTATTTGTGAACTGCTTCTAAATTTTAAAAAAAAGATGAATGTCAATGAGCTTTAGAGGTAGAGCAGCTGTTTCTCTAATTGTCCCCGCAGGAAGTGTGTCGGAGCTTTGAAGCCAAGTTAACATAAGCTTACATTGTGCAACTCTCGTTTCACTGTCAGAATTTGCTCCAATCAGTCTGATAACATTTGGAAAGCCGCACGATTAAATCATTTCATTCCCATTGAAGTTAGCAGAAGGCTAAACTGTAGGTTAGCTGGTGGGAGTGTTCATGCGCTGTGGACCTCAATGTAAAGATTCAGGTGATTTTCTCACCAAAATCTCAAAACAAATACTTCTAAAAATTAAAACTATTCCTAAAAAAGACACAAACTTCTCACTTCCTCTAGTGACATTTGGCCATTTCTGTCTCAACACCAATAAAATGTAGCTGAATGATCTTACGTGTGTGTGGTGCCCACAACATAAAACTCATCAGATTGAGGTCTGTGGGTTATATACAGCAAAACAAGGATGATACACTGCAATGAAGAAATAGAATGTAATATTTCAATGCTGTGAGCACCACACACACGTCTATCATCAGAGTGGAGGCAGAAATTTCAGATCTCAAAACTATCTGTGCAGCCAGAAACCACTAGAAGTAAATGAATGTTTGTTGTTATTTGAATAAACATGAAGCGACTTTACGTACCACGAATAAAAAACTGCAGCTGAGGACATGAAAACTGGAGTCCTGCACTCACTCCAAATAAAAGCTAATGAGTATGTTTACTGAAAACAAAACACAAATACTTGAAGAATAAAATAAATGCAGTAAGAGTTACATACATGCACTTTATCTTGGACAGCTTCAATAAATATATAGATGAAAGCTCTGGCTGTACTTCTGAAAGATGAAAATACTGTAAAAGGCCTCACATGTTCTACTACAAAGGTTGGTGGGTCGGGTCTTTTTTCACAGCGACTCAAACTCCAGAGTTTTCCGTTTCTGTCGCGTCGACCTCGGGAGGGCAGACGGAGATCTCCTGGAAAAACTCATCGTCCTTCAGCATGCTCTGAAACACAAAGAGGAGCAGAGAGGATGAAGGAAATTCAGAGGATGAAATCCAATTTTCAGGAGCAGGTCAGTGTCTCACCGTCAGATTGTTGATTCCCTCAGAAAACGCTCCAATCTGCCTCACCGTCCCCTCAGAGTCCTCCATCTGCCAACAAAATAAAGAAACTCATTCATGAGCCAAATAACTTCCTGACATTTTAAGAAATCCAGAATGAAAGAAGCTAATCTGCGTACCTGCTCCAGGTGGTCCAGGTTCTCCTCGTAGATCTGGACCCTTCCCCTCTGAAAGCTGCTGCTCTTGGGCATTTCCACATTCATGGGGCAGACGTACTCCTCGCCGTCGTCCTGACGTTTCTTCCTCAAAGTGCCGAAACCGCCGAATGACAGGCGTCTTGGCTGGAGAAGGTTAAAGAAGATAATTATCCAACACAGGGCGGGTTTGCTTACAGAGAAGCTACAGATCGAGTCAAGACACCATCATAAATAATGTACATTTATCAGTAAGACATGTCTAAATAGATGAAATAAAGTACCACTATATTCTTTAAGAAGATCATCAATAAAAAGACCAAAATGATTGTAATGTGTCAGCTGAGAGACCCACGATGAGTTCAGTGTGTAAAGTGTCCTGCAGCAGGTCAACAGTCTTATTCTGTGTGAAACTGAAGCTGGCCTCACCACAGTGACAGAGGAACATTCGTTGGTTACCTTGACCTTGGCAGTGGCGGTGAGGACGCTGTAGTCTGGGTTTTCCAGACACTCCTGTTTGAGCCGCTGCGCCTCGGAGCCGATGAGCAGGTGGAAATGTGTTGCCAGGTGGCGTCTCAGCAGGGTTTTATTGGGAGGAATGTTGAGCAGGAGGGCGAGCGCTTCCACGTTGAAGCGGGGCTCCAAAACCTTCAGAGCACGAACACGAGAGGAAACAACAAGGGAAACATAACAGTTTCTTTAAGTACACACAACAATGAAACACAGCCCAGAACTTAAAGGAGACCAACATTATGTCAACCTAAAGGAACTTCAGCATGAGGGTCAGTAGATTATGACTGAACATACTGTAACAGGCCATAAATTACTGAAATGTGTATTCCAATTCATCGATATATTTTCTAAAAAATATTTTTATAATATAGATTCCTTTCTGTAAACTGGTGACATAAGTCAAATCTTTCTGTCTGTAAGGAAAAGGTCAAACAACAGCTAATAGAGAGCATTCTTGATTATTTCTTTGCACATTAAAAAAGTAAAACTATTATTAAAAAAACATTGCACCTACATACTCAGATATATGTAAGTAAAAGCTTCTGCAAAGATCTGTCTTAAAAACTCAATGTGGATATTTAAATGTTATTATTCTGCTTTTTAAATAAACAGATCATAAACATTTGATTGGGATTCAGTTTTCTAGTTATTTAGTTGTTTTTTTAATGTCAGACATTGAATGCCTATATCTGTCATGATAAACAATGGAAGACTTCATCATTCTAACCCTGATGAGGCTCTCTTCTCCACCCTTAAAGTGATTTTGAATTTTACAACATACAACATGCCTTTTGTACTTGCAGCCTGTATATTTCATCAGGTTCACCTAATCCTTCATCTAATCCCGATCGTGTCCCCGCCCCTCTCACCATCAGCCCTCCATGAACTCCGCTGCCCCTCAGATTTGGAGCGTATTCTGCCAAATCCACCGAGCGGAGCCACTCCATCACTCTGTGGTTGGTCCACTGGGAGATCTCTGCTGGTGTGATGTTGCTCTGGACACGACAAGGGAACAAAAAGGTTTCAGGGGCAGAGATTTAAAACAAAAGGAAGAGAAGAGCCAGGGGCATGGCTTCCTGTGCGATACCTCATCAGAGGGTCGTCGCCTGAGACAGTTGGGTACGTAGGAGTTGAGGCGGAGGACCTGAATGGCCCTCTTGATGCTGAGATGATGGAGAACGCTGCCCACCTTCAGAGACAGCAAGTCCTCCTGGGAAACAGTAAAAGAGTTTTTACAAAGTCAGGTCGCCTGTCGAATGATTTATTCAGAGAGAACCTTCAGTCAGAATATAAAAGGATTATTAGGAAGAACTTTTGCCACAAAAGTTTGTCACTTTAATGTCGAAGAGGTTTTACAAGCCACACAGGCTCCAAAGCAGCGTGAGGATTAAAAAGTCTCTGCAGCTCACCACGGTCATGTAGTGCAGCATGCGTCCATCCACACGAGCCTCATCAAAGTGACTCTTGTACTGCGGGAGGCCGATGTCATCCAGCCACCCTGAAATCAACATCAGAGGGTTTAATCTCAGTTTAAAGTGCAGTCATTTGTATCAAGTGAGACGTCATCACACTCACTGGTCACCCAGTTGTGGTCCAGTTTGCCCTTCAGGTCGTCGTCCTCCGAGCCGAGCGCCTGCAGAGCCAGCTGCAGCTTCTTCCTGTGGAGAGGCTGCTTCATGCACAACTCCTGCATCAGGTCGACAGAAACATCACACAGCTGAAGGAAACTTCACACACTGAGGCAGGCAGACGTTTACTTCAGTTAAAGCAGCACAAATTTTACTTAAGTAAAAGTGCAAAAATATTGTATTATCAATATTTACTTTAAGTACTTATTACTAAATTCTCACCTAATCTAATTTAATCTAATCCAAGCTAGCTTCTTTTCATACTCCATGTACTGACTAATATTTTATTTCACATTCACTGAACTGATTTAAATTAATTTAGTTAAATTTTAACAATTTATTTTATCTGGTTTATCTTAATTGAATTGATCTATTTGAATTAAATGTATTTAATGTAACTGATTTAATATAATAATAGTAATAATACATTTTATTTGTATAGCGCTAAAGACAGTAGAAAATAACACTAAAGGTACATAAACATATTTCAATGTATTTGATAAATTATGTGTTGATTATATTTTGTATTACCAATCTGAATTTGTAAAGTAACTACAGTTACAAAACAAATGTAGTGGAGTAAAAAGTACAAATCCTGTCTCTCAATTTGAAATGAATGTATGAAGTAACAGAAAATGGAAATACTTGAGTAAAGAATAAGTAGCTCAAAGTTGTACTTAAGTAAAATTACGACTGATAGCATGTAAGATTAAAAGGGTAAAACATCTGCGAGTATCCCATATTTATCCAAACTAATCTGAAATATGAGTTTTGGAAGTCTAGAGGTGGTGAAGCAAAGTTAAAAATATGACATGAATTGTAAAAACTATGTTTAGGATGTCTGAAGCTTATATTTATAATGTTGGCAGTGTAAAATTTACACTATAACAATACTTTGCACAAGTAGCGCTGTGACAAAAACACTTCCTACTGGTGGCAGCCTCACCTTCTCCAGTTCATGTTGTGACGCCTGCAGGAGTGTTTGTCCCGACTTGATCCAGCTCTGACACTGGGCCACATATAACCCGAGACCCTGCTCATGCAGCCACCCGCACACTTCATCTTTACTCCACCGCGAGAAAGGAACGTCGACGGCACTGACGGGAACAAGAGAGGGAAAACTGATCAGTCAACTGGTACAAAAACAATCAAGACAGAAAGAATCAAACGATCAATATCACACACCTGTGTTTAGGTTCACGTGACCAGCCGAGTCGAGGGCCGGCTGTAGCTCTGACTCCGCCCCTCCTGAACTCCATATCTGCTGCATCATCAAGGTTGAAGGAGGTAGAGTGACTCCTCTTTAGTCTGCAGGAGCATCGCATTAGAAATCACTAAAGATATTTGTCACATATTACTTCAAATACAGCTGACGGACGCCTGAAAGTTACCTGCCGAAGAATTTCCTGAAGCCTTTTGACTTCTTTTTGGTTTCAGGTGAGGACGGCAGAGGAGCTCCATCACGGGATTTCTGTGGAGGAACACCGGCCAAGTCCAGGTGCTCTGTGCCTTTACGTTCTGTCTCAGCTGTAAACATAATTAAATACTTTAAGATGACAACTTAAACAAGGCTGGACCACCCACCACATCTCACATCAGCTTCAAACAAAACTACATCACAACTACAGAAACGCCTCTACGACCGGATGTTTAACTAGAAAATGAGGAATTTAACATTACAACCGCAAGAGAGTTAACTACGACACACAAATTTTCTCATTTACAGCGAATGAGAAATACTTATCAACTTAGCTGGCAGAAAGGCTTCTAGCAGATGGTTTAAAGTCATGGATAAGGGACAACTGGACAGAAACGACTCACACCAGAGTAAAACACAAGAAAATCTACACAAAAATCTTTTCAGTGATGATTTAGAGCAGTGATTCACAACTTTTCTTGTGACATACAGCATGAGTTTAACTGTTAAAGTCTTCAAACTTATTTGAATTAAACAGTCAAAGAGAAAAAATGTGACAAAATAAAAGTTGGGAACCACTGAATCATAGAGAAGACAGTACGACAGAATGTGATCATCAGTTCAGCAGCTGGTTCAATGATCACAGTAGTGTCTGTATTCACATCCAGCTGTATAATCCAGAGCAGCCATACTGCAGCCCAACAAGCCTCCCTGCTCTACTGTACCTAACGCAGGCGCACTGGCACTCCGGGTGCGGTCTTTCGGAGCCGTGAAAGAAACATGAAAATCAGTAAAATAAAGAGTGACAAATGTGGTAAATTCAAACAAGCAAAGCATTCAGGAGCTCATTATCACCGAGGTTTGGAGCGCTGGCTGTCTGCTTGCCTCCTCGCAGCTTGAAGAAGCCACGGCCGAAAGAAGATCGGGCCTTCTTGGTACCAAAACTCTCATCACTTGTGTGTTTGGTAGGAGGTGAAGAACCAGGTCCGGCTTTGTTTCTAGCCTATGAGAGAGAGAAAAAAAAGGACAGTAGAACAGGGAGGATATGGCCAGAGATAAACGTAGTTGCACCATTAAACCACTAGGTGTCAGCGCAGGGCAGGCTCTTACAGCGAGTCCTGTGATTGGTCTTGTGACTACATGAAATAAAAGAAGCTAATACAGTCTGACAGTAATTCATGTTGCTCACACGGATAAATTATCCACATTCAAAGGTCAAAATGAAAATTATTGAGACCTTTGAGTGTTTAAACTGTTGGAAATAAGAGGATTAAATTAGGCTCTTTTATGCTGGACTGTCAGGTCTGTGTAGTGTGTCCTGGTCTCACCTGGTCAGCGCTTCCCGGCTGAGGGACGTCTGGAGAACTGAAATAACAAGAACGAGTATTCAGATATTTAAGAACAAGAGTCCTGACACATCATCCACAGAAAGTTACAGAGAAAGGTGCTAATGTAAAAGAGCACTGATTTCTCTAAATATTTAAACGCATCCAAAAAAAAAAGAAAAGAGTTCCTTATTAGACACAAACGTCTACATAATGAAGTGATAAACAAAGCAGAATTAGATTAATCTGCTCACTGGTCTATTGGCTGCAACTGCTTCACAACAATTTTCAATCAATTCTAGATGCTGCGCTGCTTGATTAGACCTCTTTGTCAGGACTGAGTGGGCGCGCACAAACTTTGATTAACAATTTCCTGACGCTCCATATTTCACCTTTATTATTCCTAAAGGTACACGGAGTCAGGTGAGGTGACACCACATTCCCAGCATACCTCCACCTTTAGCCTGAGCAGAGGTCTGTTAACAGCTAAAACTCATGTCAACAATTCATTCTATCATGTACGTTTTAACAGAAATAAACACATAAATCCGTATAATCTGGTTAGAGTAGAGCAGAATTTCCTCTGAGAGATGATGCAAAGCTATTCTGTAATAATAATGTGAAGAATTGTGGTAATTTACTAAGTTTTAAATGTGGCATGGTTTATTTTGAATTATGTTTTCAGCTTCTTATGAGAGACAGACTGTTGGTAAATGCTAAAAAAAAACAGATTTACAGATTTTAATTCCACCTGTGAGATGAAACAAAAGGGTTTAAATTAAATGTAGGAACAATTATTAGACCTGAAATCAGTTTTACCTCTCGACTGCCTGTCGTTCTTTGTCCAGTTCATTCATTTCAGACAGCACTGCTATACATGGAATAGACTGGGACAGCGACAGAGTAAAACATGATTAACTGAATATATTTTCTCAACAGCAGAACATTTACTCAGCTCAAAAAAACCAAACAATAACCACAAAAGAAGCTCTGAATTTCTGGTGGGAACGATTTGGGAGGCTGAAAACTGAGCTTTTCTAAAGGAAGTCTACAGTTTGAGGTTCATCCTGTGTGAGAATTGTTTTGACAGAGAGCTGTGTTTACCCCGCCAGAGCTCCTTCCTGCCTCCCCCACCAACGCCAGCGTGACCTGATCCACCTCCATGGACACAGGGACCGAGGGATCATCGGGGATATCGTCATAGTCGTCTTCCTTTAACTTGTCTGAGAGAGAACAGTTTGGACAGTAATCAGCGGAAACCCACGAGCTCAGTTTATCTGTTTTCTCTTAAAGTTCATCCACCTTTTTAGGCTAAATTAAGAAACATAATGGAGAGTAAATAAACAGAGGTCTTTCTTAAATGTCCTTATTGTGGTGGTTGTTTAGCATCCAGATAACTGCTGAATCATTTCACCATTGTTTATGATAAATGTATCTGTTTACTTGCTCTATTCTGACACAGATCTAAAGATTTTTATGCATCAGCCTTCACAAAAAGTGACGCTGCAACAGAAAAACTTGCTTTAAAATATTTTCTTATTGCTTTGGCTCAATTCTCAAAACAGTTTCAATGTTTGCCACATAGAAACTCTCAAACCAACTAAATTCTTTCCTTTAAACACAAGATTCTGTCCTTACACACAAAGTGAAAAACACTAAATCATGTTCCAAATGTTTCCATCTCATATTAGAAGAATTAATCTTTTGTTCACAAACCACTGAATCAACGTTTAAGTCTTTTCCTTTAACTGATGATAATCTATTTAATTAAAATGTCCTTCATGTTCTTATTTGGGTTCTACGTGAGATTTAAGGGACAAAATTAGGAGTACAGCATTTTGTTTTGCAAACTGAAATTCTGCTGTGAAACTTGAGTCATATTCTTTTTTTTATTGACTTATTTTATTCATGTATGTAAAAAACAAAACATCCCAAACATAAGCATCATATATATATATCTAATTTTAAGTGAAAAAAGAAAAAGTAAACTCAGATTACATCATAATATAAAAGGAAAATACAGGAAAATAATAATAAAATAAGTCTAAACTTTGATTCAATATTGATGTAACCTCAGCAACATAATTAATGGAAGGTAAACAGTGACGAACATCAATGTGTTTGATCTATAAACACAGTCTGACCTTTGACCAGCTCCTGCACTTTCTTGCACTTCGTCAGAGACTCTTCCAGCTCTTTTATCCTTCGTTCCTGCAGAAAATCACACACGATGTTCCAGTTACAGCTGCTTCAGTACATCAATGCAGCTGCTGCTTATGACATCACACTGTACCTTCTCATCGTTGGACGACGCCAGTGACTCCAACACCCTCTTCATCTTCAACACTTCTGTATCTGAAACAAACAAGATGACTAAGGGAGGCTTAGTTTAAAGCTTCAACTCCCCCTGGCTCCGACACCAGACTCACCAAATCCAGAAATAATGAAGCCACTGGGGCTCAGTGTGCTGGTCAGTTTCAATTATCAGTACAAACTAACACAAATATGGACTTTCTGTGTGTTTTACTGGGAGGGCAAGAGTGCAAGAACAATGTTTATCTACAGGGCTAGCCTCATGTGAACTCTGAATATTCTCATCAAATCTTTATCCAGAATTTCAGTTAAGATATTAAAAACTTTAAAGATGCACTAATTAAATATTTTTACATTAGTAAAAGTTCCCCTCAGCTTTACAGAGCATTTTAGTGTCTTTCAGCTCAGTTTAAACGTTGCTAATTACTATTAATTCTAATAATGTACATGTTGGAGTCATTTATAGAGCTAATGCTAATGAGCGCCTACCATGTTTTGTTGTTACCAAGTGTCATTGAGCAACAATTCCTGTAAATATGTACAGTAAATATGAGTTTAAAGCATATTTATTTTTTGCAACCTGTTTTAAACACAAACATGTGAGTTTTACAGATTTGATGTTAGTATCTGAACAAACAAACAGAACCTCTAACAGGTATATCATGTTATACTGTACAGCACACATGTATAAGAGACTTTAAATAAATGGCATTCCTCTACCATCAGAGAGGATAAGATAAAGTCAGCAGTGGGTGGAAGGAGTAAAACAGTCAGATATGTTTGGTATGGAGACTCCAGACAGACAGATAACCTCAAATCACCTCATTATAATTTAGACTGTGACGACAGTGAAGAAATAATTAATGAAGGTCGTGTCTTCAGGAAGCCTGCTGGAGGGGGATCTGCTGTTGTTGGAATGTGAAATGTCCATTTGTCTAATGCTCAAAAACCCTTCAGTAATATTAACAGTCCATGAAACACGACGCTCCCAGACTTATCAAAACAGCTCCCACCTCTCTCTCCACCCTCAGCCCTGCTGTGGCTCTCCACCCTCAGTCTGCTCTCCTCCTTCAGCCTCCTCAGCTCCGCCTCTCGCTCCTCCAGCTGCCTCTGCAGAAGCTGCAGCTCCTCCTTTAAAGAGAAGAAGAAGTGGAGTCATCAATCTGTGATTCCCATCACTTTATTTGTGAGTCAGACCTGGCTAGATGGAGAGAATCCATTTACTCTAGGTTTTAATTTTTCAATCGTCTTCAAAGAGTATTCATTACACTCTGTTAATACTGTATATAATATCTTTTAATTTTCAACTCGCGCTTTCACAAGTTATTGTGAGGTCTCGTTTTGGTGCTTTTTAACACGTTTAACAGCTAAAGAGCACTAAGCTACTAGCACTAGCTACATGTAGCTTCTCAACTACGGTGGCTCTGTAGGATCAGACAGAACGGCCAGTAAAAAAG
>JBBPCS010000330.1:2381458-2407743 GCA_037974645.1 Hollardia meadi
AGTGTTTTAAAGTTAACAGAAAACAGACTCACAAAGTTATACTTGGTCTCAACATGCATGATTATACTAAACATCATCAAAGCATACATTAATGAATGTTTATAAATGAATGATTATAAATTTGCCATTACAAATTCCTTCTATGAGAAATTTCCTGACATTTGTCTCTACATGTCAGTCTAATTTTAAAACTCAAACTTTAAAAAAAAAATGTTTAGGGAAGATTTAACACCACAGTAATCACATTTTATTCTACAACCATCCGTGAACAAATACATCAGTGTAGTGGTTGAAAATTAATTTTCATCCTGAACTGTAGCATTCATATATTGAGTGATAACTCCAGAGATGCCATTATTATAAATACCTCTGCCATTACATATCCTTCAGTTGAAATGAAGATGCTTCTCTGGCTCTTTTGGGAGCATTAATTTTTCTTGTCTGTCTCATAACTGAGAACAGTTTGACAAAGGCTCAGTTTGAATATGAACTGTTGATAGTTGTGCTGTAAAATCCCCAGATTTAGACAATTGGTTAAGTGTGGGAGCTCCTCTGAGTCCCTGCTTGAGTAATCCTGTTCTAAATCTCCTGCAGACTAACCACTCTCTCAGAATGAGAGATAAACCCATGTGTACAGTAAACACCACCTCTGCCTTCCATTGAGGTATTACATTAGTGGAAAAAAGCGAATATTAGCTTTGAATGGATGAATAATGTTTCTTCTTAAATACTCTAACTCTATAACTCTAACTCTGCTCTGCAATACCAGGGAGAGGAAGAGACTATCATGACTGGCCGGCTGGCTAGCTAGCAACCCCACAGGAGCTAGCTTGATTGACCAGTTTGTTGACCAGTTTGTGAAGCTTGTCAGTGCCTGACCATAGATTTATAGAAGATACATACCAGACGCAAAGATGGGCGCCTATTCAATCCAATGAGAAATGCTCGCCTGACACATTTGACATTAGCTTCTGGGTTTACTTTACTTTTCTCAGCTCAACGAAAGTTCTACAAATATGAAATCACCGTGGATCAAAAATTCATAATAGAAAGAGTAATAATTGACCTTATTTGCAGTTTGAGGTGTCCCGTCAACGGTTTTACAGACATCTCTTTTATAATAATGGTCTGTTTGGGCCGAAGGGGGACTTTTCACTGCCATACTGCGAGTGGCCACTGCTAACATTTGCCAATTAGTTTTAACTACAGAGTACAGCTGAGTTTAATGGGGTTAAATGAGTTAAATTCAAATTTTGAAATGATGGTGGCCATAGATGAAATGTTTTTTCCCAAAGTCGACTGTGGGGGAAATTTGATGGTGATCCATTCTGGACCAAACTAACCAACTGGGATACAAGAGAAACATATCACAGTATGCTGATAATTCAATGAACATCCTGCATTTGCTTTTGTAATAACTGCTAGTTGTGTTTGTTTTCTGTCCTTCAGCTGCTCTTTTATTTACTCTGCATCCTGCTGCTATGTGATTTCCTCACTGGGACTAATCCAAATGTCAGGGGCCAGTTTCTTATATACTATTATTTATTTGCTACAATAAATCTGTTAATTTTGTTGTTGCTGATGACAGGATGAGAGAACAGCCTGAACTCCTCAAGAAAACCCGGCAGGTGGTGCTGGATTGGAGCCAGGAAAAGATCAGCTGTGCCTTTCAAATAGAGCACTGGAGGTGTTTGAGACTAACATCACAGGACAAAGAGTCGTCCAAAAATCCCACCTGACGAAACGGGTCATGCACTGAAGAAAAGTTTCAAAAGGTTCCTTGGGGTCTGTCTGCTGTGCTGCTGCAACAGCATGATGGCTTGTATCAAAGGATTAGATATTTTGGGGATGTCAATCTTCTGTCTATTCCCTGCACACCCTCATTAAAGTTATGATAGAATACATTAATAAACTTTCTTACAAAATCAAGCATGAAAACAATGAGGAAAAACAGGGGAAAATATGAATACTTTGTTACAAATTCATGAGTCCATATTTAGAGGAGTATAATGTTGTTTGTGAAAGAAAAAAAAGGTTTGTGACCAGTCAACTTATGTTATGCAAAAACAAGCAAAAAGCCTTGAAATCCAGCAAAACACTGGTCACCACTGAAAGGTCAGCCATCGTCTAGACAGCTCGCTCCTGCTCCAGTACACCTGACTGCATGATTCCTGCTGATGTGTTCTTTTAGCCTGTGTGATTTTACGAGTTACCGCCCTCTTCTCTTTCAAAAGAGGTGTTCCTTTTTCCCTGTGAAGCTGTGAATCACTCCTTTCAACCATTCAAACAGGACTGTAAAGTTAAATGTGCTGGTGGTTCTGGATTGTGCAAGATTTAAATGGCCACCTGTTACAACTGAAAAGATTAGTTTTGTACAAATGTTCAGAAATCCATTCTTGTGTTGCATGAATCTGTTGTTTTCACAGAAGCAACAAAACTCAAGTCCCTCTTGTAGCTTGTCACAAATCATCGTGGAGCTACATAAACAGCACTCTCAGTCCACAGGGGGTATTGTAATAGGTCTCTGGAGAGGCCATTCCCAGTAGCCTTGTGGATGCTGCTTGTGTGCACAGCTCATGCTCTTTCAGTCAAGGTTCGTGTCATTAGGTGAGTGTCAAGAATAAATAGCTTTGTGGCTAAACAGCCTCTCATTACAACCACTTTAAATGTGTCACTGCTGCTGTTTCCTTCACCAACAATACAAAAGAGGTGAACTACATCTGTGCTCGTCAAAAATGACATTTGAAAAACCCAACAGGAGCTTTTCTTACTTGAGAATATTTCTTTATTTAGTTTTATTTAGAGTTGAGTTTTATGGATGGCGTAACTCCACAGAGTATCAATCCAACTGTCTTTGATGATCCCCTGACTGACCAGGTCAAAATTTCTAATTGTCTAATAAGCAATTGTTAGCAGGCTAACATGCAAATTTTATACAAAATATATCCTTATCAAATGAGATATCAGTATTTAATATTTAAAGAAAGTAACAATGATAATATTCTTAATTCCAGAATAACAACCCCAGAAATATCAATATTAGTGCCTGTCTGGCTGCTCTGGTGTGCTGCCTGTTTGCTGATTCTTAAGTAAGAGTGTATTTCAATTAAGTTGTGTTGAGGCATTGATTCATCTCATATCTCCTTCCATTGTACATTAATAGCTGTCTGCAGCAGTAGTATCTGACACAGACCGCGGGTCAGCAACACTTTCACTCTGTAATGCTTTAAAGGACTGGCCTCCGGTTTACTGCGTCAGTTCGGTGGCAGCCTGTCAATGCCTGCTGAAGTTCCCTTTGGCTTTTCCATTTATAGCAGCGTAGTACTGAGACAGCATATACACCAGGGTGAACAAGAGTTTCACAGTTTATACATGGTACATGAAGAATCTTGTGTCTTATGTGGCAACAAGTTTTGCTTAAAGATGCACTTGAAGGTACCTCCAAAAATATAGGGGGCAGCATATCACCAGAGTAACCGCCAACTGCTGTCACTATACCATCTGCTGTAGCTAAGTTGTATCTGAGTAATTATCTTTGCTTGTAGTTATAACGACTGTTAGCTTATTGAGCAGTTGAGCTAGTGGCCCTACTGCTCACTAAAGTCTGCCCAGATCGCAACCTCGTATCCCAGGAAACCAAACTGGGAACGGACACAGCCTCTGAGCCCGGTGGGGGCCAGTTTGATGACAGAGGATACAGTACGGAGGTGATTTACAGCAGCTCAGACGAGGACTATGACTTCAGGGGTGATAAGACACAACAGGTGGGGACAGGGGAGGGGTGAAGCGGCAGAACAGAGACAGACATGCAGAGCTGGAATATTTTCACATCTGACTCTGTGAATAAGGATTTACTTTGACCAAACCAGAGGTGATTGTGGGTGAGTTTTATTTAGTTTATGTCTTTTTTGAATGAAGTGTGTTTTACGAGGCGTTAACAAGACAAATACGCTCATCTTGGTTCGGTAAAAGAGACGA
Source organism: Hollardia meadi (assembly GCA_037974645.1). Taxonomy (NCBI): domain Eukaryota; kingdom Metazoa; phylum Chordata; class Actinopteri; order Tetraodontiformes; family Triacanthodidae; genus Hollardia; species Hollardia meadi. Next base: position 2,385,437 of record JBBPCS010000330.1, read on the forward strand.
CGTAACGCTGAGAGAGCTTGTAAAACTTAGCAAACTCGCCACTCTTCCAGCTGAATATGGAGGCAATCAGACTATCGCCTTTAGTGGTACAAAGTGGTATTATGAGACAGAACAGGCCGGGGCTAGCTGGTTAGCATGCTAACTTCAGTAGATATCTCTGCAATGCAATTCATAGACATCTTTGAAGTCAACACTGTTATTTCTTCACATTCTGTTGATAATGTTGGTTCATTTTTTGGACGTTTTAAATTAAAATCATGGCCAAAAGTTACAAATTGCACCGTTTGTGCTGTTGACTTTTCCCCTGACCCAGTTTCCCAAGATGTTACAAAAGCTGTCATGCTGGAAGCTGGATGTATTTTAGTCATCACACTGAGCTTACAATTGCAGTGGTCACTGATTGGCCCTCATTGAATCTGCACCCGTATAATTACGAAGACATCTAAAGATTTTAAACAAACAGAGATGCTGCTTGTAAAATCTAAACGTTAGCACGTCTCCACCCCCTTGTGCAAGTGTGAGACAGGCATGTGTCGTTTTTAGTTACAATTAAGATCAAAGTTAGTGGTGTGGTGTGACAATATGTCAAAAAACAGATTTACTGCTGAGGAGTCACAATTTTTAACCACGTCTACTGTGAGGGATGGGACGAATAATTGAATACATTCTGCAAATTTTCATTCTTGATCACCACTTAAAACTGCAAAATACATCCGCAGATTCCATTTGGGCCTGCTGATAAAGTCATCATGGTAGTTTCTAATGTCAAAATGTACAACTTTAAAAGGATTTTTTTTACATAAAAATATGAGAATTTCTTGTCTTTTAAAGCATAACTCCTTTGACATTTACTATAAGCTTAGTGCACATGATGATACAGACACACAAAGACAGGGGACAGGGTTTGAGGAAAAAAATACCATCACTTGCCCTGTTCCTCTAGTCCCTGTCTGTCTTTGTGTATCAGAGACGAGGCAGTTCTGAATGAAGAGCAGCACCCTGTACTTTGAGTCCAGGGATATTCAGCAGATGCCTTTAAAGTTCAGCACTAGCACGGCAATTCCTGATGTCTGGCACGTACACACACGCACACCTGACATCAGGAAGTTAGACAAACACACACATAAGTGAAGAAACCCATCGACTAGAAAGATTACATCCACAGAGTTTTCTGCATTCTGAGCAACGATTCAGAGGATTTCAGTGAATTGTATTCAGCTGTCTGTTCTATATTTGTCTGGTCTGTCACTCTAACTACTGTGCAGGAACCTTGTCTGAGTTATTATTATTTTTTTTTTTACAAAACAAGCAACATAGTCACGTAGCTAAATGACAAAATTGGTAATTTGTTATTTCTTTTAGATATGAGTATTTTCTGATCCGGCACAACAAGTACAGCATTAACTCTCTTCCTCTGCCTGCTGTTCCTGCCTGTAGCTCTACTGACATCATCAAAGAAAGGCACAAAAAAACCAAACAAAAAACAGCTACCAAAATGTAGTCTGTCAATGGCTGATTCCAAGGTCAAGAATAGTAGAACAAAACTTAGTTTCCTATAAAAAAGGTCAATTCTTAATGCCTTGTTCCCCACAGTGTTGTTTTCTTCCTCTACACCTACATATCTTATTGACACAACACAATACACTGTAAATGGTGGGCTGTGTTATAAAGTGTTACCGAACAATCTTCAGTAATCTTCACTAATTTCGCCGTCTTTAAAGCCAAGGATGGACTAGAAGTCCTTAAAGAGCTCAGGAAAAATGGAAGCATCTTCAACGCTGCCGATGAGCAAACTGCATCTGCTGAGGAAGATCGTGTGATGTGATCCAAAGCTCCAGAACATCTACTAAATAGACCTTTTGGTGAAATTGTTTTGTCATCTAAAACAATCTAGAAACCTACATTTGACTGCTGGTAAGAGCTTTGATGCAGAGAGCGGTCTACGCTGTCAAAGTCTGACACTTTATCGGCCCAATGATCCAAAGAAATTTTGCTTTAATGTCACGTTATTTTCAGCTCTGCTTACAAGAGGCGGAAAATGTAAAGATAGGTGAAGAATTTTAACAAACAGGTGCTACAAAAAAGCAACTGAATCATTAAAACTATTATAAAAATGTTTATTCAGGGAGGAGCCCTTTAAAAACTTTTATTCTCCAGTAATAACATTATATTTTCTTTAAGTGTAAAGGCATTTTTGTGTGTAATGCATTTTACCAAATTTAGCATGTTGTTTCTTTGAGGGATTTGCACTTACAGTCATTTCCTACACCAACTGAAATTACAGGGTTTTCCTCATCTTTTCTTACACCGCTCATGCATTCATTAGCTTAATTTGCTTGGAACAAACTCTAGTACAGAAATAGCTTTATATCTCACCTAAGCTACAGGATGTCTCCGACATGTCAATACGGATACGTACCCTCACTTCTGTTAATGGGATTCTGCCAAGGTTCGCATGTACGCATGCCCCTAACCTCAATAATGTAAAGGCTTACTGGGCTTCCCAGGCAACTAGTAATCTCTGCAGCTACTTCATTAGCAATTATACATGAAGGAGAATATCGAGTGAGGTTGTTCCGGGAAGTTCTTGTTTGCTGACATTGATGTTTGTCAGGGAGAAGGGCATGGGGATTGCGGTGTACAGCATTAGCTGTGGGTCACAGGCAGGACTTGGCTCATTATTTCCCTTCATGGATTCAACATCACACTGAGAAGGCCGCCCCTCACAGACTACTTCATTAGCTTGACAACTGACTGCATGTCCATCAAATGTGCTCTCGGGTCTGATGAAAGGTTTGGGAGGTGGAGGCCGTAATGGATTTGGGAGGGACAAAAAGGGAAAGGGAATGGGCGTCCAGTAATTGTATTGCCAGTGTGCTCAGACCAGTTGGCAGACTGACAGGAGACAACAAAGGAGAGGATGCAGCCTCTCTGCCACCTTTTGCCTTTAAAACTAAGTTTTGATGTTCTTGTACCTTACTTAAGTGTTTCCATTTCATACACTTTACTCCAGTTCAAAGAGAAATGTTTAACTTTTTTCATCAGTATATTTATCTGACAACAGAAGTTCTTTGCTTATTAAAATGCTTCATTAATAATATTATAAAATACAGTGCATTCTTAGAGATTAAACCACTGGTTTCAAACCCTTTTGGCTTCTGACCCCTTGAAAAAAAAAAAAAGTATTGTAGCTGGGGCTTTTGTCACATTTCAGATGTCATTGCATTTCCATCCACCTGTTTCTATGTGCTTTTTCAATTAGTGTGTAAAAAACCTGAGTGGAAACTCCATTACATCCACGTCTGTTCAGACCATTGACCTAAATAAAGATGGACGACACATCTCCACTTCCTCCCATCTCCACCAGCTGCCATCTTGCGCTGGTGACGTCATTTGGAGCCAGAGTCTGCGCAGTAGCGACCGGGCAGCGGAGCCGCGGTATTGAGTTCCCGCCCATACACCCACCTGCCCAATCATCAGCAGGGTTCAACTGTCAATCATGACGTTTCACCCCGTTTTACACCTGAACATACATCAGAGTAATAAGAGAAAAAATGATTTGAGGTGTACTTTGAGTTTTTAGTTTGTCCCATGTCCTATCTGATATCATTGCGGGGGAGGAGTTTATGACCTATACTGCAGCCCACCACCAGGGGGCGATAGAGATGTTTTGGCTTCACTTTTGGGGAACTCTCATGTTGTCCATCTTTATATTTAGTCAATGGTCCAGACTCTAATCTTCTCAGATGGTTTCATTTAAATAACTGGCCCTAAGAGATCAAATAATCCGATGTTTCAGAAAAAAACTAAAACATAGAAGAAAAAGTTTGTTTCACAGAACCTCTTCTTCTTTCTTCTCCCATCAATCATCTCAGTTTTATTTTGTGACCCATTGGAGAGACCCGACCGAAGACCAACCTAGTCCCAAAGACCTAGTTCGTAAAAACCAAAACTGTCCTGGGCTGCACCCTCAAAATGGTATTAAAAGGTCAAAGATGAAGCCAGAGGCAAGACCTAATTCAGCCAAAAGAGAAAACACACACAAAAATCTAAATATCAATGCCAACGAGAAGGGCACTTGGAGACTGCATTCCTCCGAAAAGGCCAGTAGTCCACTCTTCTAACATACACAGATCTGCAAGTCTAACCACTACATGTCTGGATATATTTCCAAAAGTATTTGAATTATGTCCAAATATGATTGTGTGTAGCTGAAGCATCACCATCAGGTCTCAATCATCATTTCGGACCCACTGAAAAGTGGAAAATAATCTGTGTATCCGCCCTCTGATTTGGATTCACTCCAAAATATAATGGGTTCTTCCTTTGCTTGTGCTACACCCTTCCACCAAGTTTCATTAAAACAGGGATGTTAGTTTTTCTGTAATACTGCTGACAAACAGAGAAACAAACTGGAAAACATGACCTCCTGGACAAAAATAAAAGGAAGGCAAAGGAGAAGAAAACTGTTTACTATTTCCTCATCATTGTAATCAGCAGGCATATTCACAATGATTTTTGGCAAAAATTTGAGTTTGCTCGAAACAGAAATTTCCAGGACCAAACAAAAACGCATCAAGCAGAGTACACTGCACACGGGTACAATAAGGACTTGTCTGCCCAGTGAGCAATTCTGATTATGAGCAGATAAAAGCCTCTCAGAGATGCGGTTCACTCCCCGTCTTCGTTGCCAACACAGCCTAATGGAGTGTTAACAGTGATGTGAGTATTCCTGACACAAGAACAAGAGCGTTAAAACATGTCAGTCACTGCTAGAAAAGCCTGAAATGTATTCAACAGTTTTGCGTTGTGACTCATGAGTCGGGCAGTTTTTAATAATAAATGCATGGACTCTCAATTCAAAGTGCTTCCAACTCAACCTGTGATCCTGCTACCATAATAGGTCCTGTTCTGTGATCATAAGAGGCATGTGGGTTTTAATGTTGTAATATGCTTGGTAAAAATGTGATAAACGGGACTGAAAATAAGAGTGAATCACATCCATAAAATAATGGATGCAACTTTGCCCACCAAGGAATACTGTGGAATTTTTTAACATTTGCAAACACCTTAAAGATAGTAAGTGGTTCCACATTGCTGCTAATTAGACTGCGAAAAAGAAAAAGTAATTTTGTCTCTTTACTGTATGATCACAGTGTGGCTTCATTGTAAAAGTCAAAAAGGTGTGGATAGCAGGCTGGAAAATCATAGTTGACACATTTTATATTCTGATTGAAATTAAGCTTATAAAAGCATCTGTCATTGTCACAGATTTCCATTTTTTTTTGATTGGTTGTGATTTTTTTTTTAACGTAATATGAGCCAACCTGAGGGCAAACAGAGAAGAAAGAGCTAGAGTGGCCTTGTGTACTTGTGAAGCTCCCCAAAAGTGAAGCCAAAACATCTCGATCACTCCCTGGTGGAGACATGTCTCTTTATATATGTCAATGAGCCAAACGTCCACACCTTTTAACCACAAAACTACTTCCTTCAAAGACATTAAATTTAGTCCTTCAATATGAGTGTAAGTCCTTGATAGACTGGTTGATTACATGGTTGTTACCAAAACAGATACAGTACTGTGCTGAAATATATCACAACTTCTTTTTAAAGCTCTACTGGCATCATTTTATTTGTTTTGAAGACTGAATAAAATTAGGAAAAAAACATCAAAGAATGACAACAAAAAGCCTGCCGACAAGATAAATAGCTTTTTCAAATCAATGTCTGCTGCCAGGCTTTCAGCTGGTCTTGTGAAAGTGAACGCTGCCTGCCTGACTTTCCTAGATGGATTATTCTAGATTCATGAACATGAACACGACAGTAAGAAAGTACAGAGCTAAGAATCTAATCAGCGATGCCATCAAACAAGACAGCCAGGACTTCTCCACAGCTAATGAATGGGTTTGTGGCGGTGTTGAAATGAACAGTGCATTATTCCCACTGGAGAAGCTGGCACTTACATGAATCAATGCTCATTCTGCTGTGCAACAAGTTCAACAAATGATGGCACAAAAAAGATCTAATCTGAATACAAAAGAACAGATTTGCCCTTTTTTTCAAAGTGAAATATGAATGAGACCAAACCTGATATTATGGCTGAGATTTCATTCATTTATCTTATTCATTTTTCCTATAAGAACTGCAGGTATTAGTGGGTTAAAAGTCAAAGCTATACAACAAAATTTTATCATCATTCACCATAACAGTGAAGGCCTCCCTAAAAAAATACGCTTCCCCAAAACACATGAACGTACACTGACTGACCACACCGACTGCCCTGCAGCTCTCACTGGGCAGCTGGGAGATGTGTGTAAGAGGCGAGTTTGCTATGTTCAACAAGCTCTCTTAGCTTTATTAGTCTGAAAAATAAATAAACAACAAATAAAATAGCCTGCAAATGACTAAAATTCGAGTCAAAATCACCCCTTAATAGAGCTGCCACCACAAAATATTGACAATTTGGAACCATATGAAAGCCCAAACAGTAATAAATTGATTTTGTCTGTAATGTTGGATCTCACGGCTAACAAGCCCTCAGTGATGTGAAACAATCATACCATGGAGAACAACTGGATTCCCTGGTGACTTTCCAGTGTAGGATTTCCCCCCTGGTTTCCAGTGGCCCCACGTCTCTGACCCTGTCACTACTGATTGCTTTTGTTTGCAATTATGCCTTGTTTACTTCTGTCATTCCCTTCAGCTGTGGCAAGAGACTTATGTAACTCAGCATACGATGCATGATTATCAGTGCTGCTGTCTGCCTGAGAATAATCAGTTAAAACCATCGGTTCTCGCCTCACCCTTTCCGATCAAGCTCAATCCTTTTTCTTACTTCTCTCTCAGGCACGTGTTCTCAGTCTTTCCTGCATCTATGGCTGAACAGTGGGAGTGCCTTCATAGTTACTAACGATTACTACCACTCTGGCCACAAACCATAACACAGCTTGGCCTGAGTTTGAAGCTTATTCTTTGTGAAACATGGCGCTCAGAGACAAAATATACTGAAGCAGCTGGATGGTGCTTTTGGGTTTAAACCGCCCAAACGGTTTTGTAACTGCAAATGTGTGAGTATTTTGCATAACATTAAAATTTAGTGTGTCTGTGTGTGTTTGAGTGAGAATTCTGTCAAAATATTGACATCAATCTTTCAAAAGACAAAAAAAAAAAAAAAGTTTTGTCATCCTGCGTTTACAGTACATATCAAATGGACAGCTGTGATGCATATACGACATGACCATGACTCCCATCCCAGTGCGCTTCGCTGCACAAGGGGGGCGGGAAATCTATTAACCTTTAAGGCAGCAGGAGAACCACCCAGCTAGCCGGGAGGGAAGCAAATGCATCTGTATTTAAAGGTTAGGGGAGATGTGGAGTAATGAAGCACAGACATATAAGAGTGGAAGTATGTGTCGGGGGTGGTGCTGGGATATTTCAATCCGATTCTCCAGCCAGGTCATCGGATACTGACGCTTTGTAACGGCCCCTCACGTCTCATCCGGACACACAAGGTCTCAGTTACTTTGGTTAAGTTTAAGCATGAAAACACATGGTTAGGTTTGGGAAAAGACAGGTGGTGTTTGGTTTCACAAAGAACGCAAATTTCAGTAAGTGAAAGTCATGTGTGTGACCCACCACTCAACCCCGACTTCCACATCCCTTGAGACGTTCTCTCTTTATAAACTATGTCATGGTTGGCGCTGAACCACATATGACACACAGATTTCTGTTCAAGCTCACCAAAGTGTTTGTAATTTCTCGCATGTTTGAATCAGTCTATTCAAACTCTGGTGAAACAGAGGAGCTCACCAAGGTTGTACCCTTTAACCTTTCCACTTCACACTGAACACTAGTGAGTCTACGGTTGTCAAAAATGTTTCAGTTTGCAGATGATGCAGTATAAATTGTTTTGAATACAAAGGAAGGTAAAACGGCATTTAGGAGTGAAGTTAACACTTCTGTGAAATGATCCAGTCTGAAGACAAAAAAACCCACATGAATTGTACAGATAAAAAGCAAGTGACACGAAACAGATTATTGACACTTTTAAACTTTAAAGGACATTTTTTTTCTTCCAATGAGTCTATCTCATAAAAAGGTGATGTCACATTATAACATGGGTTCTCAGCCTTTTATAACTTAAAGCCAATTTCTCAAATAAATGAGAAAAAAAAACATGACATGACAAGAAAAGAAAAGAGAAAAATAAACTGGGCTATATGTGTTTTGCCACTGTTAGCTGTAATGTGAAAATACCATCATTTGAGGGAACTTTAGCTCGATAAAAGTTTGTCTATTCTAATGATGTGTCATGATTGGCATGTTCGTTTTGATATAATAATAACTAGCTCCATAAATTGCAAAAGAATAAAAAACAAAAATAAAATAGTGATTGAGAATAGCTGCATTATAAGGCATTATTATAAGTGTTTCATAGAAGAGGCTCCTGCTTAGTCTCTGCTAATGTCAAAAGAAATTATGAAATTTTAATGAAATTTGGTTTATTCAGCTTCGGGGAAGATGAGCAGTGGTGCTACATCACACAGCAAAGGCCACATATTTAATGAGTGAGTCGCTTGCACAGGCTTGAGCTCAGTGAATCCAAAATTACAGACTGAAAACTGCTTTCTGTCACACCAAGATGGCTGGGAAGGTGCAGAGATAACATTCACGCTGCTATTGTCCTCTTATCAATGTTTCCCTCATGAAAAATGAGGATTCAGTGCATGAACCTCTTGTCTGTTTAACATTTGACATAATCAGTTATGTAGTCATATTCATTTATTTACATTTGATCTGAGGCGATATAATAATGTAATTTATGTATTTATTTAGTTTGAATTGAACATTACACATAATCATGTTGGATATTTTTAAACCGAAGTGGCATTTTATTTAGTACTTGAAGTATGTTTCCTCTGCATTTACATACAATGCGTTGGGTGTTTGGGGTTTTGATAGCGTGAATTATTGACATTAATAAAGATGGACGACAGGTCTCCACTTCCTCCCACTGTACAAAAATGAAGCCAAAACATCCCGGATATGGGCGCTGCCATCTTGCACTGGTGACATCATTTGGAGCCAAAGTACACCGCCCATACACCCGCCTGCCCAATCACAAACAGAGCTCAGCTGTCAATCATGACGTTTCACTGCCTTTTTTTGGGCATCAGATGATTAGTTAAAACCAAACTGATCAGAAAAATGAACACTTGAACATACAGTATATCAGCGTGATAACAACTACCTAAAATCCAGGCAGCGATTTTGTTTCTCCAAATGTATTTGCTGTAGCAAATTAGTTGTATATACTAAAATGTAATTTCCAGGAGACAGAGTTGTCTATGCAGGTGACTATTTTTAGGTCCAACTCTAGAGGCCAGAATGCAAAGATTGTCATTTTGAATGGTTAATGAGGAGAGTAAATGTCTCGATCCTCTGTGGATCCCTGCCCATGGCCATATTAACATATTTAATGAGATCTTTAATAGATAGCTCTGCATACCTATCTGACGAAAAAGGCATGATCTCTCACACATGCAGGCATGGGCTTCCAACTCCTTTCCTTCAAATGCCATTTCTTCCATTTTATGACATACTGTGTGTAGCAGCGTGTAAAACTGCTTGCATTACCCCGCTGACGGCAGGAAAAGTAATCAGAAAGGCCATTTTGAATCCATCATTTTGTTAATACCACACAGAAATGCTTCGGAGGTTTTAGGCGAGGAGCACTTCGCTGAATTGAGGCGAATTCAAAGAAAGCATTCTGTCTGAGACACAGAGTGACAGTTGTATTCAGACCAGACAGACAGAACCATCTGGAGGAAAAACACTTTAGCTTATATTCAAGACAAACCTTTTACTTCCCAAGTTTTTTTTGTGTATTTTTTTTACTCCACTGGCAAAAAACACCATAATACCACAAGTTAAATTAGTTCATAGCCATGTTTAATTAAACAAGGCATCACATAAGAAATGTGAAAATAATAATAATCATGCGCACATCAATCCAGCTGTCAATAGGCTTTATTGTGTTTCATCCACTACAGTGTGTAGTGTTTCTACTGGGTTATTTAATTTCAAGAGTGCAGAGTCACCCATATGTCACCACTATAATTTCTCAAGTGCTCATCCTCTCCACAGGAGCCTCAGAGGAGCCACGACTGTCATTCATTTATTTGCAAACAAACACAGATCAGAAGTGGCTTCGCCCTCACGTTCACAGTCAGAATGTGTTTGTTAGAAACTTCGGTTTGAGCCTGTAGCTACAACTGAGGTGAACACGTTTGGTTTCAGGGGGTATTTTTCCTCCTTTTGCTCATGTGTAAGGTCGTGGCAGTCCACTGATCCACTGTTGATATTAATGAGCAGAAAGAGCAGCTCTCAAAAGTATAATGGAACAGTTTAATGGTTGTATGGTGAATACTCGTGAAGGCTTGTAGGCTGGACTGAAATTTCACAGCCTATCATTTGCACCAACAATGGAGGCGGCCGTTGCTCTTAATGCGTTGTCCTTTTTGTACCTTGTGCAAGTAAGAAATTATTACCTCAAAATGTATGATATACTATGATGTACTTTTCATTGGCCAATTTGTGCAACAGAACTTTGCTTTACATGATGGGAAAAGAGTAGGACAAGACGTACCCTCTGCAGTCGTCTTGTGAAGAAACACAGTAATAACAATAATAATAATACATTTTATTTGAGGGCGCCTTTCAGGACACCCAAGGCTGCCGTACAATGCATAAAAAACAAACTCGAACAGGTAAAAACAGTGAGGCCTGGCAAGGACACCAGCATAGACAAAACAAAACAAGGGACAAAAGGTGGGCAGACATGTATTGGAGAGGGGATAAAAACAGTAACACTGTAGGGATATGAAGGAAACGCACAGTACGACGAGCATTAAAGTGAGTAGACCAGTTTGAACAGGTGAGTTCTGAAGTGGGATTTGAATGCTGTTATTATGTCAGACTGTCGAATGTGTGGGGGCAAGGAGTTCCAGAGCCTGAGAGCAGTGCAGCTGAAAGACCTAGCAACCATGGAGCCCCAGCATGTATGTGTACATTCAGTGATTCTCACTATAACTGTGTGTGTACTTTTGAAGGTACTGCAACTTGTCGAACACATTTCATCTCTCACAAGCCAATTTGTTTTTATTTTTATTTTTAAAGAGACAGACCCAAAACTTAAGAATATATATATTTTTCCTCTTACCTGTAGTGCTATTTATCCATTTTGATTGGTTTGTTGTAAGTTGCAGAGCTTTGGAGATATCGGCTGCAGAGATGTCTGCCTTCTATAGAATATGATGGAACGAGATGGCACTTCACTTGTGGTGCTCAACGCGCCAAAAAACCAAACCAAACCAAACCAAAAACTCACCAGCAATGTCTCTTTCCAGAAATTACGACCCGGTTACTCAAGATAATCTACAGACCGTGTGAGCAGTTTCAAGTAGGAACAATTTTCTTTCCACAGAATTACATCGTATCACCATGCAGAATATATTTATAATAGGACAACCAAATCCAAAGATCAATATCAAAATACATTCATGCTGCACAGAAGGAAACAAGCATCTACTCATGGACAAGAGGCACGTGCTCGTGACAGAGCAGGGTGTAAACATTAATGGCATCCTCCTAAGCTGAGCTGTAACGTTAGCTAGCTTAGTTAGCTAGCCTCACATCGATTACTAGATACACGCTTCCGTCTGTGCAGTGATATGGAAAGAAAATAGTTCCAACTTGACTCCAGAAGTAAGATGATGTTTGAGAGATTAATCTGCTAAGTAGACACAAAATGGATTCGTTGATCAAACCAAGGATATAATTTGCTTGGGTACAGTTTTTCAAGAGCTATCATCTGCAAAGACAGCAGAATCTGCCAAAAAATGTGTCTAGTTATCTAACTGCATCCATCAAGACCTTGTGTCTCTCGCAGCATTTTACTTTTCCTCTCTGTCCTTGCTCTTTCTGTCTCTCCACTTCTCAAATCTCTGCTGCTATTAAAGCCTCCAATAAAGAAGAGCCTGACAACCCAGACTGCAGGCTTTTACATCCCTGCTCCATCCATTCCCCCAAACCATTACCTCGATTCTGATAAACCAGTCCGATAAAAAAGAGATAGGCCAAGACTGAAGCGGTGTCTCTGTTAGCTGTGATTACACAACAGTGTTATCCCTTCCTCCTGCTTTGGCCTTTTGTCCACAGGTGATGTGCTGATGAGCTGCTTCTCCCTATAGGCACGCTATCTCTGCGGTTCACCCATATGGAGCATGCAGACGGCCAGATAGGATCATTGCCTGCTTGCAAGAGGTCCAAGCCAAAGGGAAGAAAGGGTGTTGGTTTCATCTATGTCCTTCATTAGGTTGTTTCACAGGCTCTATGTGGGTTTGAGGCAAGAATGAATGTTGCAGAATGTTTTCTTGCATTTAACAGCTGCCAGAAAAATGACGGCATTAGTCGTGTTTATGTTCTTTGTTGTGGTTGTACAAGTGTCTTTTAAAGACGATGATGTAACAGCACCCAGAACATCTTAAGGAGAAGGTTGATGTGGAGTGTTGGGTAAACAGAGCTTGTGATTTTGACACAAGAGGCCATTTTTCACCTTCACCTTGATCTCTCAGAATACATACGGGCTGCCTCATCTTATTGCTTCCCGCGGCCATAAAGGAATAACCTGCAGACATTACTCAGGGATGAAAAACGTTCTATAAACTTAATTTTTCAGGTTGAAAATGTACTATAATAAATGTTTTGATTTGCAGATAACACTGTCCTAAAATGACGCTATAGAACTGAAGGTCAGTAAAACATAAATATATGGAAAATCATAGTAATCTTTAACGAAAGAAAGAAAGAAAGAAAGAAAGAAAGAAAGAAAGAAAGAAAGAAAGAAAGAAAGAAAGAAAGAAAGACAGAAAGAAAGAAAGAAAGAAGCAAATACAACAATTATATATCAAAAGTGGTGGAAAGTAACTAAGTACATTTACTCTGGTACTGTACTTTTGACATACTTGTATTTTACTTGATTATTTACTTTATACTTTTACTCCACTACATGTGTTGTACACTTGTTACTTTTTACTTAAAAAAACATACAATATGCTTATATAATGAAGCGGTATTATACTAATCTACCCAGTTGTATGAAAACATCTAAAATTGGCTCCACATTTTCAAACTACATCATGAAAATGCTTATACATAACATTTTATAATAATATAACACTGTGAAAGGAGCCATTCTGCATTATGAATACTTTTACTTTTGATACTTTGAGTCCATTTTTCTAAAAATACACTTTTTAGAATGTGTTATTTCTACTTTTACTTATTTACAGCAGCCGAGTACTTCTTCCACTACAGACGATACCTGTTGGTCGGATCAATTGATTGGTTTTGGTCCATTCATAATATTTGTCACAAATAAAAATATAGTATCCATCACCAAATCATCAGATTTATCCTTTAAAATAAATTTACCACCAACAGGAAATTGTAGATGTTCAAGGAGAAAACACAGACTGACACATTAATAAATGGAAAATGTGAAAAAAGTTAAAAATAAAAGCCTGCTTAAAAGAAAGAAAAGAGAATAAGTAATAATGATCTTTAGAGTTTATCAATATCATTATTGTACATTTATGAAAAAGTGTATAATCATTTCTGTGCCTCACTCCAGACTTAAACAGAAAAAGCTTCAATTAATCATCCATGACTGTTTCACTGTTTTAGGACTTGTTTATGAGTGAAAAGGTGATTTTTGTATGATGTGTATCTATCACAGCAGGTGCTGCACAACAGGTGTTACATAACACAGCACCTATCCTCTTATGTAACCACCACGGCGCATCTTAGCCTTGCCTTTTATTAATAGCTACCCAGCTGATGTTGTGCCTCGTTATCTTTCATAACCTTGGGAAAGTAAAAAAAAAAAAAAAAAAAGGACTTTGATGCTGCAGAAGAAGAGTCCTTCGAAGCGAGCTTCATTCACGGATGTGTTTTGTGCGTGGGCGACTTTTTAAGAATAGGTCACCAGTGTCCAGTCAGTGAAAAGGAGACAATGAAGTAGCTCGATGCCACCACCCCTCCAGCCCTGTTTTTTGGGTGATTTCTGTCAAATGTACCTCAGGATTTTAATAAAGTCAACTGACTTTATCAGGGATTATGAGTTCCTGTCTCGTCTGCTCTCCTCTCATGAGATTTGTCTCCAGCTATTTGGGGAAGGAGCACATCAATGAACAAGTTGTATTTTTTTCCCCCGCTCTCTGTTGGGGATTATCTGAAAAAAAAAAATCGTTTATCCTCTGAAATGTTTGACAAAAACAAAACAAACATGTTTCTGCCTGACTCATAACATTCTTTCTCATGCTTTTTCTTCCAAGTTGTCTGAATTTGTCAGTGTTAACCAAGCTCCTCAAGTGTACACAAAACAATACATCAAGCAAAAACAGAATAAATAAATAAATAAATAAAAATCAATGCCACTGTTGTGAGGTTATCACAGCATTCATCCGAGCACACCATCGCCCTGTTCTCCAGAGGAGAGTTGGCTGAGGTGCACTTGCCACATCCCTGCAATATCCACAACCTGCGCCTTCCCCGCCGTTTGGTCTAAATTGTGTTTAATTATAGCTCTGCGAGAAGTGGGGAGAGTCTCTCCCCGTCCAGCCCCGAATCTATCGAACATCCAGGTTACCATGACAACAGCTCAATCAAAGACAACACCGCTGAATTGTGGGATGTCTGCACCGGAGTAATCTCTGGACAAACGGGTGGAAATGATGAGGCGCGGTTTCCCCCATTAAGACAGGAAATGTAAAAGTATGTGGCACTTTTACAAATAGGAAACAAAGGGAAATGGCACTTTTTACAACACACTATAAATTAATAATTCATGCCACACAGTGTTTGAATGCAGAACTCCCTGGAGTAATATTTGGAGAGAGCCAAGGGTGAAAGAATAGCGGGAGGTGATGAAAAAAAAAAATCAAATGCCATGAATTATATAGCAACATGTTTAATTCCCCATCTCCTGGTATGGGTGAAGGCAAGACTGCTCGGTTATTGATTAGTTAATCTGAAAGGGAATACATTAGATGCAAAGCACAGACTTTTGCCTGGCTGAGGGAGTCAAACACTTGCTGGTTCCAGCTTCTTACATGTAAGGATTTGCTGCTTTTCTTTGACATTTGTGATATTAAATGAAGAATCTTTGGGTTTTGGACTGAAGAAGCACTTTGGGCTCTCGGAAATTGTGATTTTTCGATTGATGGTTAAAATCTGCAGATTAATCAATAATGAAAATAACCGTCAGTTGTAGGCCTACTCAGGTTAAGTAAAAACAAACAAACACTTGAATAACCAGCACAATCTTCAGCTAACCCTCGCTGATACCATCCCCGCCGCAGTGCCTTTAATCCGACTGCTATGACTGCAAAGCGCACATTGATTATCATGATTACAGTGTCCTCAGGTCTGACTTGCTTTTTTCAAATTGAGTTTACAGCAAAAGGGAAAAAATTAGTCCGGGAGCAAGGCTGCAATATTTCCTTATGCATTCACTATGTCCTTGTGATGTCCTTGATCTGAACACAAAAGAATAAAGAGGAAATGGAATAGAAAAGCTGCTTTTTCATCAAATAATCAGTCATTAAGACGCACAACACAAACTTGGTATAGTATTAAAACTCGGCATTTAGTGCCTGTGAAGATGTATTTTATACTATATTGCTTGCCAGAGTAGCCTTGTTTATAAACTCTCAGTTTGAAAGAGTGGATCTTTAAAATGATAAGCAGCCCAAAGTCTGCAGTCTGTAAGAGTCTCTCCAGTCTTTATTCCTGGTCTGAAGCCCATCACCCACACATGGTGGGACAAAGAACATGAATAATCAAGGACATCAGGGACACTGATTCTCATCTCAATGTTTAAACAGAAAAAGAAACAGTTAAACATCCCTACAGAGCTCTTAGCATGGCTGTAGACTCATGCACTGAGTGAAGATACATCTCTTAGTGAACCATAGTTCCTACATCAGAGACCTCTTGACTTTCCTAAAGGTCCCATTCAACATGAGGCATCTTTAATTCATAATAGATGGATAATAGCTGTGTATGTGTGAAATAAACAAACAAGAATAGTAGATTTTGGAGTAATTATAATGGCATCAGATCACCTGTTCAAATGCAACATTCTTTCTATGACTCACTGTTTAAGGTTCGTCTTCATGCTGAGAGAATTAGAAAAGATGGAGGATCATCAGTGCAGTGCGCCTGTGCAGCTGTTTAATAATTCATGAGAAAATGAAGGACCATAGTGTCAAATAAAGTCAAGGCTTTAGATCAGAACCCTTCCCTAAGTTTTTCTATCTGCACAACATCTCAGAGTTAAATATTGTATTTCTTTTACTCCACTACATCTGTCTGACAGCATAACTTACTGGTTACTTTTCAGACTACATTTTTTCATCCCTTTCCTGTCCAGTGAATCCAAATTTGGTGATTTTAAATGTAAATTTCACTGATAAACTGAAGGATTCTACTTCTTCAGCTACATAAAATATTTAAAAACTCAGTCACTACCCGATCTGAGCTGCACGTTAGTTTGTAATATTATGATCATGATTACATTTGCTAACGATTTTTTTTCAGACAGCGTAGCATAGCTTTTTGAATGCTCATATCACTGTTATTGTGTAATGCCCATTGATGTTTGATGTTGTTTGAAACTTTCATGCCAATAAAGGCCTTTTGAATTGAATGGAAAATTAAAATCTATGCTACAACAGGCATGTGGGGTATTAGTACTTTTACTTAAGGACCTGAATACTTCTTCCCTCACTGCCATATACCCATTAAAATTCAGCCTCCCAGGTGGCTTTGTGAGAAGTCCCAATTTCGAGGACCTTGCCTTGTCCGGTAATGAGTATAATTGGAGGCCTGCGTCCAGACGGCCCTGGTGGCCCAGGCTCCACTGTTAATGTGAATTAATTGTGACTGTAGTGAGCAGCCTTAACATAATGACTTCACCTGAGGGGTCCTGAGTGGCAGCGAGGCAGAGGTAATTGTTCCGAACATCCCAGTCAGACGCTCTCAGCGTGATCAGTCACCGCTTATCCGAGTGTGTCCGCGGCGAGAGGGTGCATGAAACAGAGATGAAGAGAGGGAAGTATTTTCTTATGAATTCATACTGGGGTTTATTATAGAATGGAACACTATAAGGTTTAATCAATTAATTTACAGCTCTGGTATAGCAGGCACCATATAAAGATGTTTGTTTATTTTTATTTTATTAGTTTATTTATAAAGAAAATATGCCCATCAATCATCTGAAAAACTTTAAATGAGCCTGAGTTAGCAAAGATGCCTATTTTTTGAGATTACTAATACAATTTCGGGGCATTCTGCTTGACAACAAAGGTTCCTGTGGACCTTGCGGTTGGATGTTATAAATATGTACCTTAAATATTGGGGTACGGGTATTGGGACGAAGGCTATTCTGTTAAGTGTCGTCCCCATTTGGGTGTTAAAAAGCTGCATAAAAATTAAATAATAATTCTAACATTAACACACTTGATTATATATACAGCACAAAGGAGCACAGCAACAAGCAGCATGTAAAAGACAATACAGCACACATGCAACAATCGCAGAACATTCAGTGTTCATCTGCTTTGGCACAGCAGTGTTTTGGGCTTAATGCTAACATCAGCATGCTAACATGCTCATAATGACATTGCTGACATGCAGATATACAGCAAGTATAAGGTTAACCATATTCACCACATTAGTTTAGCGTATAAGCATGCTAATATTTGCTCATAAACAGCTGGGGCCCATGGGAATGTCATCAGTGTAGCAGGTGACAAATCATCCTGACAAGTAAATTAGTGCACTAAATTTCATGGTGCTGCATGGCTAAAATTGGAGTTTGAAACAGAATCAGATCAGTTAAAGTATATAAATAACAATACAAATAGACATATAACAGTGCAAATATGGAAAATCATGCAACAATACACGTAATTTCACTAAAATCAGATTAGATTTAATTCAAACATTTGCTCCATAGAAGAAGAAAAAATACGTCAAATACATTGAAAAGTATAAAAACATCACATGGAGAATAAATTATTGCTCTTTGCTATACAGTATGTTATAGAGGCAAAGCTGCATAGTTGTGTGCTAGAAATACCTTATGTTTAATAATGATCAAATGAAGAAGAAAAAGGAGTTTGACACCAAAGATTTGTTTTAGTTAAAATAATTTAATTGCAGTCTGTGTTAGATAATGTGTGTGCCACAAAGAGGGAGGACAAATATGAGAGCCTCTATTTTACAGGCCAGCTGTGAACTAAAGTAGAAAGAAAAGCATCCGCACACTCAATCCGTGCAAAAATCTTTTTTAATGCAAGCTTTCGGTCAGAGACCTTCTTCGAGGCATAAAAGGCAGCCTGCTGTGACAAATGAGTCTGAAAGGTATTAATGTGCGAGGCAACATGCAATGAATGCATGTTGGGAAATATTATTACATATATACAAAATATACAGGGAAAACCGGCACCATATATATTGTTCCATAGTCAGATGTGGAGCTCATAGGGCTGCTGCAGAGCGAGCACGGTGATAAAAGATGTCTGACTCTTGTGGATGCGGGTGCAGACCTGGCAGTTAACCTTTAAATGGCCTAATTAAACCACAGAGCCGTTAGGAAATCTGTGATTAAATCAGACCTGCTCCATGAGGGGAATGAAAGATGTCTTTTTAACAGGTTAAATGCAAATGAGACGTTTTTCCTCAACAAGAGCCTACTTCATGTATTCCATCCTATTTTGCAATGGATTTTGGTGAATTTGTGTGTGTTCATTCATCATGTTGAACTTAACTGTGTGAGACCATAAGATCAGAATCACCACGACTCATAAATATGTGCATAAAGTGGCTAAAATCACTATTTTTATGTTCACAATGTATCAAATGACAATGTGAACGGGGTCGCTCGTGGTGATGAACCAACCGCTCTGACATTTAAAGATGACACCCGAACAGTTCATTGTTCAAAGAGCCAGATATTTCTCTCTGGTAGAAAACCAAAAACAGAGAATATTGGAGTGTTTGGTTCATTTGGTCAGGACCAAGAGAAAAACTGATAAATTGTTTGCATTTAAGTTCTGGTCTGATTCCTTTTCACACTGAATTTTTACAAATGAACCAAGAGGAGTAAACATGAAGCTATACAGACTGACAGGAAATCCGTTGATTGGACAGAAGTTTAAGTAGTAATTCAATGCTTCTGATGTGTATATTTCACATGGAAATAACTGATAATAAGACTGCAAATGGAACACATGTTAAAGGGTAGAGACTGGAAGAAAACAAGGCGTCCTGTACAGAAAGGATTCCAGGCTTATTACTGTGCGATCACACACATTTTGATGGACATTAACTGTGAAAGTACATGGTGTAATGTACCAGTAAGATAGTAAAATGTACCAGCTTTTGACCTATGAATCAGGTAACATATCTGCGCTGACGTGCATACATGATTCCATGATTACCAAATGATTTACATAGATAAATACATGGCTTACACAGATCAAATATAAGATCACTTCCTGAGCAGATTTCACAATCAGCAGCTGGATTTATGTGTGGTTCAGCAAATCACAAAAGACTGCTGGTTGGTACGTTTGCTTTTGGACCACAAACTCCAAGGTTCGACTGGACGCAGCTGAGACCACCCAACGCGTTCTCATCCCAGCTCGCACATACCAACGTTTTGTCATGCGCCCTTCGCGTCATATCCAGACACACAAGGTATCCTTTGGCGTCGGCAGGCGGCGTGCTAAGCCTTCCCTGACACACAATGGGCCCTTTGGCGTCCATGACCGATGCACTAAGTTTAAGTTAAGGCACAAAACCTACGTGGTTAGGTTCAGGAAATGACTGGTAACGTTTGGTTTCACATGGGACACAAACTCTGGTCTTCTGAGTGAAAGTCGTGTGTGTGACCCTCCACTCAACCCCGACCTCCACACCTCTTGGTGCTTTCTCGCTTTAGAAAGTCCAGTACGTTGCGCTACGTCATCTGTTGAAGTCGTCTGATACTGAGGCGGACGGCTTTACATTGCTGGTACATTAAACCCTTTTGCGTCTGGATGGGACGCGAAGGGCCGTGACAAAACGTCGATAACTGACAAGATGGGCATGAGAACGGGCTGGACCACCCTTTCTTGTTGATCTGGACTTGCTTGTTTTTTCTCATATCAGAGTGCGATTGCTGTGTTCACATATGGCGCTCTGTTTTAAAACAACTGCTCCAAATGTGTTTGGTGTGAATATAACCTTACATTCAGCAGGAAGGCACAAACAGGACTCCAAACTAATGCTAATATTGCTTCGTATTTGCTGGGTGTGTTCACTGAAACATCTAAAAAGATGTCAGTGTTGTGACTTTCAACCGCTACCACCAACTAATGATGTTCCTGGAGCTTCCTCACTGGCATTTATGCTTTTTAAATCTCCTCTAGCTAAAACTCGATCCTCCATTGCTGCACTGCATTGTGGAGTCTTTAGCATAACAATGTGTCATTTTCATACTCTTGGGATTTAAAAGCTCTATTTTTTCATTCTCCAATATTGGCTGAGACTAAGCGCCTTGCTCGTGTTTTATACAGCTCAGTGTCTTAAAAAATTTCAAAAATTATATTGAGCATGGGGCCACCACTCTCTGGAGTGTGTAAACATAAGAAAATAATCCCTGTCATGTTGCAGAGGCTTTTAAGTCTGCCAAATGGCGCTCACAACCAACAAATCCCAGCTTTGAGTGTTGCGAGAATAATTAACACAAACAGTCTTTTTATGAGGGTGCTACGGGGGCAGCCAGGGTGTCATTAAACTGTTAAGTGACAAATTGATCCAGCCTCGCACGTCGCGCCTCGGTGGTTGACTCGGCGAGGAAAGTCAAGAAAAACTGAAAGCTGCTACAAACAAGAGCACAACTTAAAAACATCCACTGGGGCTGAGTCAACAAACTTCCCCAGCTCTTGAGAGACAAACATTGTTTGTTTCTTTGTGACTTTCTTTTCCAAAATTACTGTGCCTGACATTTACAGAGACTGACTCCAAGTGCATTTAAATTCCTAATGATGTTCTCACTGTCTCTGAAATAATCAATTACTGCTGTAATTTCTGTGTGTACTGGCTGTGTTTTGTTTTCAGCGGCGCAGCATGCTGGAAGCCACCCATGTTCCCGCTCATGAATGTTAATGATTAAATCATTTCTCACTCGCAGCTTCCCTTAATGTCAGCCAATGCAACAGACCATGTTCTTAAAGCACGTCTGTCACCACAAGGCTCTTCGGCCCGCTTGCTCTCACTGAAATATCACAACAACATCACAATACTGAAGACGATGAACAGCTTTCTTTTTTAATTTGATGATAGCTTGCCAAAAAACCTCATGCTGATGTCATAACACTTAAAACCAAACAATTTTTCTGCTTATATTTGCTCTGCTTGATACAACTTGGAGAAACTCTGCTACACTCTTGTGTAAGTAGAAGAAGCTGAACATTTTGTACCCTCCGTCAGAGATATGAACACATTCACACTGCCGTCTTGGTGGCCACTCCACTGACATTTACCATGAAATTTGACATTCTCAGGCTCTGTCAAACCAAACAACCAAAGTTTAGAACAACGGTTTAACTCACAATATTTCTCAACTGGCAGCATTTGTGTGAAAAATTGTTAAAGATATGGGCTGTGCTCTGTTGTTTTTAGCCTTGGGATGGATGTTGTAAGTGAAAGCACTATTCTCAAACCTTAACAATATTCATGTGTTAGGTATTCCTGTCTTCTCACACCGCTGCTTAATGTCTGGCCTGTCATTTACAGTAGTTATAATTTCCTTAATGAATATTAGAAATCAATTTCCATTCCATGAGTTTTACGGACATAAAATGTAAAACAATACTGCCACTGCAACTTAAAACAGATTTATTTAATACATATTGTTGACATAAATAAAGATGGACACCAAAATATCCCGGATATGAGCGCTGCCATCTTACGTTGGTGACATCATTTGGAGTTTGTGCAGGAGTGACCGGGCGGTGGAGCCGGAGCATCGAGTTCCCAGCCATACACCCGCCCGACTCAATCACGAGCAGGGCTCTGATGTCAATCGTGACATTTCACCCATTTTAAAAGCATCACATAACTAATTAAAACCAAACTGATCAGAAAAATGAACACTTGAACATACATCAGCGTGATAAGAACTACCTAAAATG
>JBBPCS010000330.1:2417785-2449257 GCA_037974645.1 Hollardia meadi
TGTGTGTGTGAGAGAGAGAGAGAGAGAGAGAGAGAGAGAGAGAGAGAGAGAGAGAGAGAGAGAGAGAGAGAGAGATTTTATCGCATATGGAGCATTTCCAAACGTTTATGGTTAGAGGTGGGTAGTTTCACTTCTGATTTTACTGGAAAATAAAACATTTGATTAATATTTAAATGAAATGAAATTTTATAATTTTATGTGCTACTAAAGTTACACAGATTCCAATATGAACACTCTACTGCCAAAAAAGCAGAAAAGCACAGCATTGAGTTCAGATGCTATTTAGGGCTTTCAGTTCATTTCTCAAACAAAACCCCAATGCTGATCTGATGGAAAGATACTGTCTGTCATTTTTAATTTTTCTGCCTTAACATCATTTTGTCAAGTGCATCCAAAGTCATTTTTAAAGGAACAGTTCCCCCCACAATGAAAATTAAGTCATTATCTCCTCACCCCAATGCCGATGGAAAGTCGGGTAAAGTTTCTATATCCACAAAACATTTCTGGAGCTTCATAGTGAAACAATGTTGCAGCATTCTCCTAATTAACTGAAGAAGCTGGGGACTTTTAAAACATAAAACCATAAGCAAAAAAACAAACAAACATAAAATGCTCCATACAGTCCATCCGGCGTAATCCCAAATTGATTCGAAAAGACGTTATTTACACAATTTTTTATTTACAATTTCTTAAGATGAAATCTTCACTGTAACCGGTAAGTTAAAAGCGATAGCGTGCACCCCGTCAGGAGTACACCGCTAGGCAAGAACAACAAGAAATCGTAATCTTGAGTTTTCTAAATTACTTCTGACTGATTGGGTGAGTCTCTAATTGGGGCAATAAAAATTATGATATCTGGTACAAGCTTTCTACTTTCTGATTTCAATAGACTTATGTTCATTTTGCGAGCTAATGTAGCAAAAAATCCAAAAACAAGCAGAGCTTACTCAAAAGGGCTAAAAAAAAAAAACATGCTAGCAGCTCTCTGAGGCTGTACTCAGGCCCAGATTTTTTCAAAATTTTTGGAGAAATAAAAATGTTGACCAGATGATGGCGCTCGAGAAAACATAAAGGGGATCACCAATGTTATCACAATTCATCCTAGCCATATTAAACTGAGTAGGATTCATCCTCTGGTGACCATGCATGTCTGTATGAAATTTCATAGCAAATCATCCAATACCTGTTGAGATATTTCTGTTTAGACCAAAGTGGACCAACCAACATTGCCATCCCTAGAGTCTGCTGCTAGCCTGGCTGAAAATAAAATCAGTTGTTGCAACCATTAAGAAACGGGTGATGCTAGCAGATGAGGGAATAGTGACAAATGAAAATGACTGATAGTTACTTTATGCTGCCATGCCACACTAATGAAATGTTAAGTACCAGCTGACAAAATGGAATCACCTTTATTTACTGACCTGTTTACCCTTTTGCTTTGGCATTTTGATTCACAGAATGTGGTCAAAGCATTTAAAATGAACAAAATGCATTCTGTTGTCCTTCCTGTTTTTCCTCCAGGAGAGTGTTGACCTGGGAGAGATCATGTACTCGTTGTGCTACCTCCCCACAGCAGGGAGAATGACCCTAACAGTCATCAAATGCAGAAACCTCAAAGCGATGGACATCACAGGCTCTTCAGGTAACCAGACAGCAACTAAGATGTGGCTCACATCAAAAACACTGGCTGAGCCATAAATCAAACTTAGCTGAAAAGAGACAGCAGGTGGCCACTTAGAATGGAAATGGGGACATGTGGAGGCCAGTGGGAACAAATTATTGAAAGCATTACCGTCTGTCTGTCATAGAGACATACTCATCTTAGCTGTACACTTAACTGTGAACAAAAACATTTGTATGCATTGTATAGAGCTTCTTCACACCTGAATATTAAAAGACTGTTGCGTAAAACGTTCAGCAACTTTTTCTTTTTTTGTATTTTTTACTTTTGGTAGACATAATCCCATCCCCATTCATAATTTCAACGTATGTGCAAAGGAACAAATGACAGTAAACATGTCTTCCAGATCCTTATGTGAAAGTTTACCTGATATGTGCCGGTCGGAGGTTAAAGAAGCGAAAGACAACCACCAAGAAAAGCACACTTAATCCATCGTACAACGAGGCCATCGTCTTCGACATTCCCCCGGAGAACGTGGAACAAG
Organism: Hollardia meadi; assembly: GCA_037974645.1. Lineage (NCBI taxonomy): Eukaryota > Metazoa > Chordata > Actinopteri > Tetraodontiformes > Triacanthodidae > Hollardia > Hollardia meadi. The sequence continues at coordinate 2,419,951 of JBBPCS010000330.1, forward strand.
TCAGCCTGTCCATCATGGTGATGGATTATGATCGGTGAGTTAAGCAGTCATTAAATATTGTATATGATGACATGCGAACTACAAGGCAACATAGTGTAGTTCAGAGATGATTTGGGAGTTGGGGTCAGTTACTGTAGTTGAGGAACAAATTCTTTTAATAAAAGATTGGTGAAATATGCATTTACCTTTCTGCTTAGTCATGATTTCCATGTCTGTCTGACTACTAGAAGCTTTACTATGTGGATCCACATATGTGTAAATGTGTGTTTTACTACTAACAGGGTTGGACATAATGAGGTGATCGGTGTGTGTCACACCGGGCCAGAAGCTGAGGGTCTCGGACGAGATCACTGGAACGAAATGTTGGCTTACCCACGGAAGCCCATCACACACTGGCACGCTCTGGGAGAGGTAAAGACACTTCTTTCCACCCAGTCTCAAAATGTACAGAGCTTTATAGAAGCTCCTGAATGTGACATCAATCCAAGCTTCGTCCTTCATTTCCTTTACTCCTTGATTCCACCAATATGGCTGTGGCGCATTCTGACGGAGCTGATCGCGACCATTCTGGACAATGTTTGTGATTCCACCTGGCACGCTGCGGTGCGTTTCAGAAGCATCTCTCTGCTCTGCACGCCTATTTTGACGCAAGCCGCATCAAGCTGCACAGAGTAGATGTCAGGCAGGAAGTGAGACACAGGAACAGCGTAGAGAATCCGGTAAATTTTCAAAATAAAACACCCTGTGCAGACTACGGATCAATAAAAAAAGGAAAAAAAGGAAACCTTTAACTATGTAGCCAACTTAATAATGCTAGAAGCACAAAAATCACAGAAAAATGACAAAATCAACAAAATCTGGGCAATTCAACAAAGCTGGCAGGCAAAAGGGTCCGCTTCTGAAAAATGGTGGGATATGGGCCGGAACACAACACATCCGTGCCTGTTGGAATCAACATCTGATGGAGATCACATTGTTTTTTTGTGCTTTGGTTTTCCTATTTAAAAAACAAAATCCAGCAATGTATCTATCTATTTTGAATATTAGATAACAATAGAAAATCTGATGGAAAAACACATAAACAATGCAAAGAAACAAAATAGGTGAAGGTCAAAAAGTAATACTGCTTTTTCTTTGTGCTTACATTCTTTCACAGTTGATGTTAAAAAGATTTTAGAAATCTGAAGGAGCCTGCAACATCAGCTATTTTTTCTCTTGACTATTACTTAAACAATATCCTCAACTCTCAATAGTCCTCTTTCACCAGCAGTTAGCAGAACAAGTTTTCAATACATGGGGGACATACAAATCTGGGTTAAAATGATTTTAGTCCAAAAAATTCTTGGTATTTTTCTGTGGAAATCACTGTAAGCATAAAAAAATAACTTGAAGTGATATTTAGAGGTCTACAAAAAAGAGAGTCCGGAGTTCTCAGAAGTTAAAACAGTGAGATGAAGGTGCTCTTTGGTGGAGTAAACAAAAAAAGAAAGGATCCAAGGCACTCTTCTGGGAAAAATAAAGTGTAAAAAGCCTTTATTCACACAGCTACTTCATGATGAGCTGGGAAAGCATACATTAACACACATTATCTATGATTTTATGTTTTTAAACAATTTCTTCATGAAGTAGGCATGCGAATAAAGGCTTTTTGCACTTTTTTTTCGAAGATGAGTGGATTGGATCCTTTTTTGATATTTGGAGGTTTTGGGAAATTGTTGTATATTCTGTGTGTCTTGCCCTTGTCTCGTCTCCAAGACAGCTAAAAAAAATTCAATTGTTGTATATTCTGTGATTTTGATGGTATGTTCTGTACACACATCATCTATTGCACGTCTGTCCATCCTGAGAGAGGGATCCCTCCTCTGTGGCTCTTCCTGAGGTTTCTTCCATCTTTTCCCTGTTAAAAGGGATTTTTGGATAGTTTTTCCTCACTCAAATTGAGGATCTAAGGTTAGAGGATATCGTACTCTGACCATTGAGGCATTGTGATATGTGATTGTGGGCTATTTAAAAAAAATACTTATGATGAATATTAATTAAATCTCTTTGCATTCAATACAAAGATAGCAAATGTGTTTAGCAGGGAAAACAGCTAGCCTAGATTGATCAAAGGTGCTTTCCAACAACTCCAATACTGTCTTACTTACATGTTGCATGTATTATAGAAAGAGAAGGTGGATTAATGAGCACAGCGGAGCATTTTCTGGACCTACAGCAGGACCAAGAGCCTAAAGGCAGCATCTCAGAAGTCATGTCCTCATAGGGATGCCTTGGTATTTAAGATACCATGTAAATACTGTGAGACAGTTTTAAAGTTGCTGGAAGGTGTTTTTTTGACAGAGGCTTTATGCAACCTAATCTTTTACATGATATCAATGTTTCTTCCTCTTTTGCCACTCCCACTCTTCATCTGACGAATAGGAAAATACAGGTGATTACCCATTTTCAGTGGCAAAACTACTTTATATGCTTTGGTAAGAACTGTAATCATAGGCAAAAACCATGCTCTCTGTAGCTCTTATGCAATGAGCACTCATTGCATAAGGAGAGGGGAAGACAGTGAACTTGGATTGTGTTCATTTTTTATTACCCTACGCTTGGGGATGCTTTGTGATGTGAAGTATGTAACAGCATACAATATATACAATAGCATAATCATTTTTTTTAAAAACACGCAGGATGAATTATAAATAAAAAATAATCCTAAAATGACAGTAAAGGTCCAGGAGGCTTCTTAACAGGGTAGTATGTGAGGTTTAAAATGTAAGCTAAATATTTTTTTTAAGTATAAGCATTTGAAACATAAAGAACATGCAAAAAGAGAAGATCTTGCTGTGGTTTGAGAGTTTGTGAAAGTGAATGCAGCTTTATCCGACCTTCATCTTTTGTTCCCCCACTGTGCATCGTAATTGCACTGAATTACAGGCCCACATGCAATTACAGCCTACAGGGTGGGAGGTGGGATTCATACTTAAAAGGTAAATTTTGTCTGACTGCACACAAAATGTAAGACGTCATTATTGTGTCATGGCATACAAATCATATGCCATTATAGAGTTAAGCTGCTCTTTCTGTGCCCTGGCAACATTGTCATTCGACAAAATACAGATATTGTATCTGGTCACAAAAAGTACACTGTCAAGCTCCGAAATTGACTTCACAAATCATTATACAAGTTTAAAATACTGTAGGTTCTCACCACATCCCCTGTGTGATGATCTGCTCAATGTGACCCGACCCAGCTGGGCCAATACAACTCTTTTGCCTATGATCACAGTACATCCTGAGGATTAGACTAAAAATCTGCTAAGATACCACAAAGGCACAGCCAGGCCTTCATAATGTGTTGCTTTTTTTGTGATATTTTACCTTACAGTGGCCCGGAAGAGCAGCAAGCTTTGAAAGTCAAGGTTCGTGTCCTTCGCCCAAACCTCCACAGACACCTTGATGCTCACAGGTAGAGTGATGACACCACCTCTGAAAGAAACCAGACGTTTGTTGCTGGGAAGTTGCGTTGCCCAATGAGTCTTTTGTGAGCATGTTGTATGAAAATTCATTCTGACACGTTTCTTATATGTTTGCTTTGAAACAGTTTTTCTTTATTCATTTGAACTCCAGTTCTTCGAGTGCTTTACAGAGCTGACTATGCACAGCACTCACTGTCATTCAATTCAAGAGTTTGTTTTTCATTCATCTGCTTTGAAATCCTCAGAATGGCTTTATTTGTCAGACATTTACACAGACCATATGAATGGTAGGCCTCACAGCAAAAAGTCCTCAGTGATTCAGTTGCAGCTGTATCAACCTCATTATTTGAGCCACATTTTTCTGGCATTTTTAGTGAGTTAGCACTTTACTTTGAAATGGCACAAAGCTAAAGGGCTACACTGCTATGCCATGAAAACATGTGCTTGATAAAAAATAAAAAATAAAACAGTCAAAAAAATCCAGGTTTTGGCTGGAAAATGCAGGTAATTGAGTGTCTACAAGGGCTGGGTAAATTGTGCATAAAATTCTTCAGTCACAGCTGTCACAGATGTGTAAAACCAATCGATGACCAGTCATTGTTATCGATTAGAAAAGTCAACAGGACTCTCAGATTTAGAGAAACTGTAGCAGATACATGTAGCAAACGACAGTTAATTTAAAGTGTGTTTGAAATAACTTTAAATGTAATCTTTTCATATTAATTTTTGTACACATCAGATTGAATTAAGAATACGACTGCAAATTGAACTAGCAGCATATAGAAATTAGTTAGACTCATCAGCATATAACTTTGTTAAATATAATTAAACTGTTGATTGATTACACTGCAAATGTCCCTAATGTTGAAAAAGGGAAGTAATGCTAATGAGCAATTATGTTAGTTGACATTTTTGCTTCACATTCTACTTTTGGTTGTAAAAAGGTGAATGGATGATTTTTATTAGAGTTTAATATATTAATAACATTGTTGTTTTAATGGAAGTGCAAGTGCCAATGATTCAGAAAATAATATTAGTAGTTTTTTACCCTCTCCAAAACAAAAAGTGTGTATGTCTACTCTAACCTAAGTTGCAACTGTTAGCATGTCCAGCTAACTAGTGTAATGCCTACAGTAGCAACCTAACCCAGCCTTATGGATCAGGAGCATTTAATACAACATTATTCTGTGATGTTACAGATTAAATAAAAAACAACAACCCCTGTTTACAATTAGCACATGGACTGTGGAGTATTCCCTACTGCATGGGAGGTGCTAGCTTGTTGCTAGCGTTGAGTTTCAGCTCTGAACTGTTTATGCTACACTAACCCAGGCCAAACATAATATCTGTGAGAGCATTATATTCGCAAAACACACTAGTTAACCATTAGTCATTAACCATTAGTTAATAAAAAAGTAGAAATCCAACCTCTGTCTTGCTTATTCGAGTCAGGTACAATTGTAATCTAAGCTGCTAAACAGATTGAAATTATCTAATATCACATTTGCCCTCATCATACCCATAATACTAGGACCAAGTAGCTCTACATTGAAACACAAGAACATGCCATGTCTTTTACCTGGATCACCAAGTAAAAGACATGGCATTTTGCCAGCTTGATGCATTAAAAAATAAATCAGAGACAGCAATTTGAAAAAAACAAAAAAACAAGCTAATGTTCGGCTTGTTAAATTCGCTAGATGCTTATAAAATCTGCTAGCAATAGATGAAGTGTCACTTCAGCCGACAAAATTAAAGGTCACCAGCTAGAGTCTGAAATAAATAAAGGACCCAATGATATGAATTGTGTTTCAAGGGGTAAATCTGCCACATGGCGTGCCATGTGAAAATGGAAGCTTGACGGGCGTGGCAGCATTAACTAACAGTAACTAACAAATTGGCTAAACGACACAAAAACATAAGAGTACTGATAATACAGATAGTAATTGAATCTCAATGTAACCAAACTTTATTGTAACACTTTTCCTCACCAGTTACAAATTCAGGGAATTATAATTCATTAAATAAGTTACACATTTGCAAATGTTATGTATATTTTTTTTTATATTAAGCCATATGAAATTAAGTTAAATGCATCTGACACAGAACATTGACTCAGCTTCTACTTAAATGTAAGTAATAAGAAACTAATAAAAAAACCAACATAGCAAATAGAAAAAGGCTACATACTGTTAACTTACTTGCACATGCATATAATGATGCTTCTTTCCCCTGCGTTACCCTTAAAAAGAAATAATTTTACTTGTAGCATGCCTCTCACCACTTTAAAAAGACACTTATTAAAGGTAAATGTAAGAAACAAATACGTTAGAGTTTTTTTCTGATTTCAAACTTTACATTTCAAACGTGTTTACATTTGTATGTACAGTATACTTGTCAATGGCACCGTTTGTATATATTCAAAAGTGGAACTTAAGAAGTTGTCGTAAACCTATGGAAATAAGAGACATCACAATGTATTTCTATTGTTTGGTGATAATTTGAACAGCTCAGACTTGTAATTGAGTGAAATTTATAAACGTTCTGTAATAGTTGTGAACAAATAGTCCAACTGGAGACCCAGTGAAGCCAACTCTACCTTATCAAGTTATTCCATGTTTAGGAGTTTAAAGCTTTGAGCTGTAATTGTTTGCATTGGTTGAATCTATATTGAGCAAGAACAACTGCATTTGCTGTCATGATGTGTACAGTTTGTGATAACTTTTGTAACAATTTAAAGTAAACATTTGGAATATGATTTATTGTATCTGTTTCATATGTATTTTAACAAAATAAATAAAAAACTAAGAGTCACAGTATGTCTCTTTTTGTTTAGGATGGTAGAATTAATATTTTTATTAAATTGTTTTTGAAACGGCATCTGCGAACAGCATACAACATTGTTAAATTCTACCACTTCTTAAAGTCCTACCACTTTTCCCTGCTTGCATTTGTTAAATTAGCTTCTCTATCTTAAGAGTTTACTCTTTTAAGGGTTTATTTGATCTACTGAAACATGTTCATTGGGTTACATGGATATATACTAGTGTACTAGACAGTGAAATTTGAGCACCTAGTAATTTTTCTAAAATAAAATTAGGATTATTTTGTTCAACAACATTATCGCACAGGTTTTTACACCATGCAACACACCAGCCACCTTGTTTATCATTGCATCGTTTGACACTTTAACACATGTTTGAGATTTAACAGGATATGCTTATAAATGATGGAAGGAAAGGAAATTTGTTCAAAGTGATGCTTTTCTACAGAGTTGTCCGAACAAGACTATTAGGACATGTTGGACATCTTTTAAGTTTGGAAAAGTCATGTTTATACCATTGACATAAATAAAGATAGAAGACGCATCTCCACTTCCTCCCATTGTACCAGAAGCCAAAATATATCCCAGATACGAGTGTTGCCATCTTACACCGGTGATGTCATTTGGAGCCAGAGTCTGCACAGTAGTGTTCGGGCGGTGGAGCTGCTGTATCGGGTTCCACCCAATCGCGAGCGGGACTCAGCTGTCAATCATAACATTTCACCCCTTTAAATAGCATCAAATAACTAATTAAAACCAAACTAATCAAAAATTAAAACTTGAACATGATAAGAACTACCTAAAACGACAGAAACCATCTTTGGGAAAAAATTAATTTGAGGTGTACTTCAGTTTTTAGTTTGTCCCATCTGATAACATTGAGGGGCATGATTTATGACCTATACTGCAGCCCGCCACCAGGCTGCAATCGAGATGTTTTGGCTTGACTTATGGCAAGCTCTAATGTCGACCATCTTTATATACAGTCAATGGTTCATATCAAAGCTATATAACTCCCCTCCTAGAGCAAGATAAACAAACAAAAGGACAAGCGACAGGGTGTAAAGAAAAACAGCAAAAACTGTAGCACACATACTCCTCCTGCAAACACAGAGTGAGTGTGTATTGTTAGCTAGGTAAAGCTAACATCAGTACTGTTGCTCATTCGTTATTTATAGTGAACAAACAGTGGTCAAAATAGTACAAATAAAGTCGGGTGAGAATTGAATTGAATTCACATTCAGTGAAGTGATAACAGTGTGACACCTTCTCTCCAGACCTGCTTCCTACAGTAAACAGTGGACAGAAGTCACATCCTTTAATTACGGTTCTGTCATGGTTCTTTGAGTTCTGTCTGATACAGCCTTTGACTTTTCAACAACATAATTAGAATAACTTTTCATTTTCACTGGAGTGGAGAACAAGTGTTGTCTGCATTTTAAAATGGCATAATTACACAGACAAAAGCGACTTTGAATCCTTCAGAGTGCTGAACAGCATGAAATTAAATAGAAAGAGAACATTTCTGTTTGGCTTTTTCTAAAAATGCAGAGCAGTGTTTCATTTCATAGTCAGTGCAAGTAGTGGGATTTGCAAGTGGTATTAAAAGAGAACTGAACTGATTTAGTAATATAGCACTCTCTGTTATTTGTCTGAGGTAGCTTGGCACCACGCAGCCTCCTTTAACCGTGGCTAACACTTAATCTAATGCAAATAGTAAATCTTAGATAACCACTCCACTGAGTGATACAAAGCCCTGAGTTTGTGAGATGCTTTTCAGACCTTCAAGATAGAATAGAAAAGCTCATTGGTCCCATCTTTCTCATCCGGCATCTGTTTGATGGTGAAACATGAAGAGAACATTTTGATCTTTCGTGCAGTGTGACATGCAGCACAACTTCCTTTTGATCCACAATATTGGATAGAATCAGACAAAAGGGGGATGTTGCATTAGTTTCCCCGGCAATGAATGCTGCCCACTCACTGAGTGCTAAATCCATATTTAGAGGGGAGTTGTATCTTTAGTTAGCAAGGCATAATTGCTCCGTGTGGTGATGCATATGATTACAGCTCATTTCCTGGATGCTTATTCCTGCTGGGTATTTATTAAGGAGATTTGACTGGTCTTGTGGCTAACGTCAATGCACCTGCAGGATTAGTCATTATTTGGGGGATATTATCTAATTGTCAAGACAGAAAATGTAAAATAAGGAAGAGAGCTTCTACTCTTTGAAGACATATCTTGTTTTGAATAATGGCACCTTGTAAAACCTTTAATTAGCCATTATAAGCTTATCAGATCCCAATATGATAAAACCTTAATTTATCCTTTTCATTTAATCAAACATATTCAATATCCTGGATATTAAGATTTGTTCTTAAATAATGATTAAGACCAAGTCATTATATCCATTTCCAAATTATATCCATTTGGAGTTACAGGTGCTTGTATTAACCACATTTCCCAGACAGTGGCACCTCACAGCTGAAGGTGTGCGGAGACTGATTGATTATAGCTCCATTTTTCATGGGGAGTTGGATACGGAGGGTCAAAGGTCACCTCATTAAATGCGAGGGAGCTAGGGCTAGTTCTATTCTCAGAACAATTACAGTTAAAGGGGTAAATGGAGAGACGGTTATGTAACGGCACCACCCACTACATAATTCAAATTTTTTAAATTTATGGTGCAAAAGATTTCCAGCAAATATGCAAATGATGTATGAATATGAGTATCAGATATGGAAGGTAAAGCATGAATACAAAGACACAAATGCCCAAGAGAGATTAAGTATTCTGTGATACCTTCTTGAAAGGTCATCTACATGGAGTGAATGTAAACCTCTCCCCTGACATCCTGGAACATCTGTCCAGGGTCAGATGTAGCTTTGTGGTTGCGTAGTGATTTCAGAATCTCATCTCGTTACTGATCTGTCATTAACAGTCCTCTCCTGTTTTGGTGGAGGTTGACTAATGCGTAACAGTTGAGAGGCTGGGTTTTGCCAGGGGGCATTTAGTAGAGGCTTATTTGATCTCATTAGGTGTTTAAGGGTGTTTAGCTGTGGTTGAGTAGTGCCTTAAAGAATTTAATTATCTGTAATCTTCAGGATAAAACAGCCAGCAAGCTCCTTGTTTAGATAACAGTGAGTATAACCTGTCCAAGCATTTAAAATATCAAGAGAATAAGACTGGAAGCTGCTAAGTGTCAAGTGCCGCTGCTGAAACCAACCATCACCACAACTAGCAAAGAGGAAATGAAAGCTTGTTTTATGAAGCACTAGACAGAGGCGACGCGGAGGGGAAACATATTGATGTACGTGGCTATAAATAGATGTTTTACCCCATGGGTACGAGCACAGGAATCTTCTCTCATTACTCTCCTTGCTTCAATTGATTTGTCTTGACAGAAACGTCCAACTCATGAATAAGCATGACATGGATTCATATTTAGACCAGAAATGGAACTTTTGAACCTAAAAGTGTGAATGTTTTAATTGTGGCATTCTAAATGTAATTACTGAATTTTTTATACTGTAAAAGAAAACTAGAATTACCACCTAGTGGTTGTATCCCTCCACGCACCAGTTTGCACCAGTTGCAGTTTACATCCATGTCTGTCCAGACTCGTGTAATATATATAGTGACTGATAAAGCGCTTTGTCACATGGTGCAATCACAATCACCTGAAGCTCAATATCAGCAGAATCAATCAGCTTGTGTTGGACTACAATGCTTCAAACATGGATGTTGCTCTATAGACGCTACAATTTCTAAAACATGGATGCTTCACACACGTTCAACCCGGCAGCACATAAGATCTATACAATCAGTACAGTTTCAAGATGGGCACCCAAGATTAGTGTCACCAATTCAGCATCTGACCAAATGTGAAATATGGTCACAATCCCCCATTCTGTTCCTGAGTTATGGTGTTGAATAATGGCCAGAAAAGTGCTTTTGCAGAGCATTATGATGTCACAGTGAAGTTGACCTTTTGGATATAAAATGTCATCACTTCATCATTTTTATCCTATTAGACATATGTGTCAAACTTACTTGTCGTAATTAGCGTTTCAATTACTGAGATGTGCTAAAAACGTGAGGTCACAATGACCTGGACTATTGACCTCCAAATTCTAATCAGTTCATAATTGAGTCCAAGTGGAAGTTTTATGAAATTCCTTGAGGGCGTTCCTGAGAACAGGAGGAAGGGACAGACGGACAAAACATAATGCCTCCAACCATCTGATATTGATGGCTACTAGTTTTAATTTTTTCAAATTTCTGTCAGAAATCATATTTTGTCCTTCAGTTTTGTGTATTTTTAAACATGTTTGCTTAATTCACTTAATATTCACAGAATCCAAAGTGAATTTATTTAAGCTGCATTTTATAGTTAGTTTTCTCAATAGTGTAATATTAAGCTTCCACCCACGTGTGCGCGTATGTTTATTGCTGAAATACACCTTGCAAGTTGTAGTTATCTCTCTCCTGAAGTTTGTTTTACATACACAGGCATGTACCTAATATTTTAATCAAGATATTTCTAATGCAGTTGTTATTTATTTTGCACTGATTATTCAACCATGAGAGTTTCATGTCCTAACATTATCACCCAACATTATCTTTGGAGAAAACACACCATGTTTCTCCATAGAGAACAAGTCCCAGAAGAGGACAGGAGACAGTACAAAGCTAATATTAGCTTGTGACAGACTAATTAGTCACTCATGGTCATTTTCAATTCAACTCACTTACAGAAATATTTTGGTATTTGCACTCCCGACAACTGGCATTATATTCTCCAAGGAAAGCTGCGGGTCAGCCAGTGATCTATCACAGTGTGCTACCACAGTTGGGAGGGTCAATGAATGAAATATACCTCAAAGACTTGGCTATTTGTTCACAATTGAGGAGGGACCACAGAATTTGGCTTATCTTACCTTTAAGATCCACGAAACACAGTTTTGAGCAGCAAAATCAGTTTTTGCATCCAATATTGTGTATTGTTGGAAAAATTACCAGCAATATCACATAATCAACCCTTATTTATGTGATTAAAAGACAGTGTTTAATTTAAAGAATGTTTGAATACACCAAGACAGCATTTCTGCTAATAACACACAGATTTCTTTGCTTCACAATTCAAATGTTTTGCCCAGATTATTACAGAGCCCCAGTGAGCATAAATAGAGCTAAAGATTAAAGCTTTTTAAGGCCTCTTAATGATTTTATCTCCCGTGAGATCATCCCTGCTGTTCCGTTTGCTTCTGATACCCTCTGACTCAGACTTGTATTAAGTCCTGTTTCAAAATTAGTCTGAGGGTGGTAATTAAGACATCGTGAGCACCACTGAGATGGGATACAAAGAGGTGTCACTGTGGCTCCAACGGGTGCGAGCAGCCATACTATCATCAGTGCCGTCACAGTGGCAGGAAAACGAGGTAATAGCAGGTTGGGAGGAGAAGGGTCTGCGACAACAGGCCACTCCAGCTGCTCTGCTGATTTACATGGCAAGCAGAGGTGGAGGAGTCGGCATGAATCACCCAAGAGACAGAGAGTACACAGCGGAGGATGTGAGCTTGAATCTCAATGCAGCCATTTATCACATGCCGCTCATTCCGTCACAGGTATGGCTCATCCAGCAGTACGGCGATTCATAACCGGTGAATGTCCAAATTAAAACAGGTTGGCCAGGATGTACAGGGAAAAGAACACATGAAAACAGATAGAGATGTCAGATCTGTTCTACTGCCTACACAGGAACAGTTAGTTCAAGCAGATAAACAAGCACACAGAAATGTTGTTTTCAGGTGTACTATTCTGCAAGCTTAATCAGCATGCTCATAATTTACAATCAACTTGCAAAGACACCGCACACACAAAATCATAATATTAAAAAGTGAATTTATTACACAAAATTTGCAGTTAATTCTCACTGGGAATTGACAGTCAGAAATGAACAATTTTAGACTTTATAAGAAACTGGATAAGTGTTGGACTGAATAAATACCTTAACAGATAAATCTGGATCACTGATCATCAAAGTAATAAATACCTAATGTATATATCGGGAACTGAATCAGGAATGAAATCTAGACGGAAGCTGTGAAGTTCACTGGTGGATTTTGCACAGCCATTGATCATTATTGGCATCAGGTTCCGCCAATACCAGCGTCTTATCAGCGCTGCTAATTGACTGAACCGATTAATCTACCTCTACTAGATTGCGTGATGGATGGATACATGTCGAGGGCCACATTTTTGTTTGTTTGATGTTGTGGAAAGTAAATGTGAAAGAGGTAGGCTTGTGTTTTGTATGGTACTGACTGTCAGGCTAACATCCTCATAATGCAATGTTAACATGTTGATGTTTAGCAGGTGTAATGTTTACTTTATTCATCAAATAAGTGACACAAAGTTTAGTTTAGTGTGTTGGCATGCTAACATTAGCTATTAGCACTAAACACAAAGTTCAGCCGAGGCTGATTGGGATTTTTTTTTTACATGAGCCAAAGTACTGGACAAACAAAAATTTTGACATGATGATGGTGCTGGACACATTAAGTCATGAGATCACCAAAGTCAATACAATTCATCCTCAGGGGAACATAATTGTATGAGACTACAGCTACAGTAAAGATCTCACCCTAAAAATCTAAATAAGGTCTTTTCAAATCAGAGCTATAGGGAGCCATTTTATGTTTGTTTTTTTTGGTTTGTTTTTAGAAGAAGAAGAATGCTGCTACGCTGTTTAGCTGTAAAGATCCAGAAATGTTTTGTGGACTAGGAAACTTCAGCCAACTTTCCATCGGCATGGGTTTGAGTAGATATTGACTGAATTTTCATTTTTGGGTGAACTTTAATTTGGGCCAATGTGCTGGACTTTGGTTGGTCTGACATGCTGCTAGCAAAGTTAAGTGGTGAGAGATTACCACACTGAATAATCACTGAAGTAGGAAATCAACATTATGTTGCAGTGCAGTCTATCACAACAAACTTAATTCCCACATTAGAGCCATCTGTCCTCCAGACCTGAACAAACAACTCTTAAATCTCTCAAATTAAAGGGTTAGGGTTAGGAGTTTAGAAGTGCTAATTAACAATTTAATCCAAGCAATAACAGAGACATCTTGTTGTTTCAAACTTTCAGTTTTATTTTAAAACCACATCTTGAATACATATATTAGCTGTTATTTCCCAACATTGCCACTGTCTTTCTGATGATGGTTTTAAAGTAACAACCAAGAGGTTGAAACAGCACAACATTCCTCGGTCAAATTAAACCATCACAAAAATATCTGCACTTTTTAACACTGGAAAAATTTAGTTAAGAGTTATTTTCTTGATAAAGAAGTTGCTTGTCCAGATGTTGACACTGACAACTGCATATAATAGCGCTAATTTTAACGCAATCAGGCCCCAAGCTCTTGTAAAAACGTCACATCATGAACTCCGCGGTATTTCCCAGTCAATGTGTGAAGCCTGCGCTAACAGCAGCTTGCAGATGTGTGATGTCAGTATTGTATTTGAGTTCTTTTTCCATGAATGAACACCCTGAGCTCCCACATTCCAGTGGTGACTCATAGTTTTGACCATGTTCTTATATGTGTTTGTGGGCGCCGTCGCCAGCAAGCTGTTTGGTAACTGCATGGGGATTATATTAATAGAGTTTCCCCACGATATGTGACAGAACAAGAACGACACACACACGCACTTGAAATGACCCACTCACAGGCAAAAGTATACCATCCTACAGTCCTATACATCTGCATTTTCCACTCTTTAAATGAGCAAATGAGCACACTCTAGTTTCTGTGTGGATGGGCATTTAAATGAGCTACTAAAGCATGAGGCTGGTACTTCTCTAACTTTTTAAAGAGATTAAAATTGCACTATTCAAGGAATCTAATCTGGCTCCTGGGTTTTCGTACCTTTCATTTTTTGGGGGTCTTATTAACATTTTTTAATAGATTATTCTATATTCTGATAAAACTGACATGACTGACATCAAGTAGTCTTCATGAATGTTTATGGCTGTTGTCATTAAGTGTCATTTGGTCAATTATATCATTTTTCATGGGGATTAGGGTTAATTGTTCATGACAGGTGTCTTATGCACATCTCTTCAAATTAATTACCCACAAAATTATGTTTATTTTTTGTACTTTTCTTAAGTCTCTGCTTCTCTCCTGTGAGGTACAGCAGGTTAACCCTTTCAGGACCATAAAAATGATTCAAATGAAACAATCTGACAAAAAATGAGGAGGAGGAGGAAGATATCTCTTTGATTGAACTGCTTACAATAAGGAAAAAAAGGCCGGAAAATTTTTGTAGGACCTCACAATCTTTTTTGTTAAGTACCAAACGTCTGAGGCCAACACTGCGATTGAATGTTTTCAACGTAAAGAAAATTATGTATTATTAGTTTAAATTAGCCTTTCATTAAATCAGTACTCTATTTTTCTTTAATCTGATGGGTCAGAACTTAAAAAAGCCAGAGGTTGACATACATAGAAAAGCAGGTGAGTAAAATGTGGGTGCGTAATGTAATCTGCATGTCACAGGTGCATTATGGTCAGTAACTAATGAAAAATAGGTATTCACCGTAGAGAGGAAGGCTTTAGCTGTCTTGAATAAAAACTTGAAGCTATTACATTTCTAAATCTAAAGTTGTTAATTGGGATTTTTCAGTCTCCTAAGACTTATTATAGTTGCTGTTTTTCAGGTTATGTGTACTGTATTTTATGAAGTACATGCTTTCTGTTCTATTTTTAATAACCACAACAAGGTAGGTTTCTCTTGGGGACAATAGAGTAAAGATATTGTATGATGTTTAGATATGGTAGCTATGCCAAGTGAAGGGTGGGGGCCAGCAAGACTACTTTTCAAACAGGCTCTTGTACTTGAGCTCTTATAAAGCAAACAATCTTTAGTCTCCAGTTTTCTTCACGCGTCAATTTGTCATAAAACAAAAAAATAAATATGTGATTAAGAAGCAGCAGTTTTCAGAGCACAGGTAACATCTTCAGATTAAGCCTCTTGACAGTTGAGCCTCCACTTAAGAGTCTAAGTTTCATCCTCTGTTGCTATTTTTATCTAGACTATATAGCAGACTGGTAGCTACATTCCAACACACACAGATTAAAGCTATGTACTCATGAACTCACTCCCAAAAGGTTAAAATGAGGTGCTGATAGGATGCATGGCGACATAAAATCTTTGTATGACCAGAGGGATTGGGGCTCGAGAACTTGCAGGATGCTGAGATTAATGCCCTGTCGGATAGGCTAAATCTCCTTTATACCTCTGGCTGCTACCAACTCCCACCTCAATTTGGAGGAGGCTGGAGATAAGCCCAAACGGCACTGTCTCCAGGGCAGGCTAATTTATCCAAAGCCTAAAGGCATCCAGAGACCTGGAGCGCGAGCATTTCTCAAAGCTGAGTCCCCCACTGGTATATACGTGTTCATAATAGGACAACACATTAACGTCTGTTTGCCATAAAGAAACCACCTACCAGAAAGGTCAAAAAATGTACAAATAAAAGCCTTCGTTTTATTTTATTTAACTTGTAAATTTAAAAATGCTTTGTGAGGCAAAAATCACCTCTTGGGTTACATTTTTTAGTACTTGAGTACCCTATTCTCTGCCTAATTAAGAATATAGTACGTACTATATTCATTTTACAGTTAATGTGCCAATTTAACTCCATGCAGCAGTAGAAGATAGTAGAAAGAATGCCATCACTCTATCTCCTATCACTCTTCGCCTTCTTCATCAGCAGGGTTCTTTCTCTTTTGCAGATTAGAATTTCCACAGTCATTCCATTTGTTCGACTATTAACTGGGGATAGTGACCAGGAAGAACAATGCCCCTTCCTGTTTGGCTACCTTGGTGCGGTAAATCAAGCCTTCATTTTTCTGTGAAAAATCCAGCCTGGTGGCAACATGAATAGCATCGTGAAAGCGACATCTAAATGTGGATGGTGTCATTGTTCTTAAGCCATTACACTGTGCAATATATATTTACTTCATAATGATAAGTGATAAAAAGGTTGTCGATTACCTGTTCAAGTAAAAGTAGAGAAGAATTAACAGTAAAACGGCTATAATCGAAACTGTTTTAATTCACTCTCAGCGCTCTCTTTTTGTGTTTTCTACTAACATTTGTTTTACTAAACAATCAATCCAAAGAATAAGCAATAGACTAGTCAATAATGAAAATATTAATTAGTTGCAGCCCTAGTATTATGGGTTGTATTTTATAATTTCATTGTATATTTTTTGTGTAAAATCTAAATCTGGTCAAGTAAATGTAGTCAAGTAGAAATGTTTAGTCGCATTAAGTGTGTGTTTTTCAACCACTGATCCAAGAAGTTAGAGCATTTCTAGAAGAAACTTTCTTTATTGGACATTTCTATGTCTTAATTTGTAGTTAATACATATCCACTCTATTGTCTTTGTGGACCGGCGCGATTGACAATGAATTATTTCAAAACAACACTGCCTGCCTGAATTTATGACATAAAATCTGTGATAATATGACAAGTTATTGTTGTTACATTATTACATTTTTACATGTTTCATCATATCAGAATACAGGTATTTCTCTAGGCTGTCACTGGACGTAAAAAGGTTATTTGCACCGAAACAAGGAAAAAACAGAAATGTTATAATGAAAAGGGAAAACCCTGAACAACACAGGAGTCATCACAAAGCAGAGTGAATGAGTCTGAAAATGGGTTTTTATTTCTCATGGTATTTACCAACAGGCATAATCTAATTTAATTCCAATTAAGTAAAATCGTAAATAATTAATAGGAACCATGAGCGATTACACAACACAGACTCATAACAGCCATTATGCTGGATACTGTGGAGTTGTAAATACATACTCAGGCACATATGGGAAAATGTAGATATTGTGACTTAATTAAAAAAGGCATCACTTGTGTTGTTTTGTTCCTCTATGGCTAAATTTACATACATACAGGCAGTTGGCCCTGGATGCTGATTATACTATGGTTAGAGTCTTTTATGTGTTCATATATTTACACAAACTATTTTCTAATTATGTCTCCATTGGATGAGAATCAACTAATTAAACCACAGATGAAACTCGAGCCTCATAGTTGCATGTCTCCACCCACCAGTCAAGTTGCAGTTACGTCCATGTCGGTCCAGACTCATATAATATATGTAGTGACTGATAGATCATTTAGGCCCTTGGTTGGCATCAATAGATGCCGTACGTTGTCTAGTTTTACATGATAACATCACCTTTGGTCTAGCTTAAGCCTCTTAAAGACAGTAATGTCGGCTGCGATCACCGGCAGTCCCGCAGGTCTCTTAGGGTTTTAACCTTCCCCTCTGTCAGTAATTTGTACAAACAAGCAGCTTTTACATCCTTCCTTTCTCAAATTAAATTATTAAACAAAGCAAATGTGGTCCGATGATGATGTGAATTCCCATCACAGCCAAACGGTTACATTTTGAAGAAAGCATGCTTCGTTGGCAGATCTCTAAATCCTGAAGATAAAGGACCTTAACGGATATTTTTTGCGGCATTCAGAGAACAAACATTGACGATTTGTGGCTGAAAACAACAGCAGATCAGCTAACTCAGAGGAGATCTGCTTCATGCTAATGAGAATACCAATATGGATGACTGAACCAGATAAGTTCCTGGTCAGAGCTGAGAGTGAGGCCCAGGAACTGTCACTCATACATTATCCTCTAGTCTCTGCTGGGTACTAATGAGGAAACAATGCCCCCCAATGAGCCTGCAGCTGCTGATCCTGGTGCCACATGCACGCGTGCACGCACGCGCCCGCTCACACACACAGCCTTTTTGATATGAGTGGACACGTTTTGACTCCATGTGCATCACCTGCATGCTTATACGTAGTTGACTGATGCAACGATATGTCCCAACACTGTCAGGTCAGACATCTTTCACAACATCATCAATACAGAAGCCATACCTTTAAGCTGAAGTGGCGGGGTGTTGTTGAGGATGGAGGGGGGGTTATAAAGACCTGATCGCAGTCTCTATGGTAACCTGTTGGCATTCTGCCATGTCTGGGAGATTATAATGGCTTGTCAATGCCATGAGAGCAAAACAGCAGTTTGGCATCTACAGTCCAAGCCCGACTGACAATCAAAACCCACAGGGGAGGGAAAATGCTTGTGTACCTTGGTCCGAAATGTTCACTGCAGGTCACTGACTTACAGTAAAGAGGGTATTTTCTCTACTGTGCATTGAAAAAGTCTGGCTGAACATATTTTAAACTGGTGGATCAATGAACAAAGACAAAAAGTCTTTATCCACTTGTCTGGCTGTTATTCAGTTACAATCAATTCTGAGCTGTGCTTTCTGAATATAAAGGATTTCCAATTAGCCTCAAATTAAATATAACCACATAACTGGCCGCCTCAGTTAATTGTTTAATTTAATTAATTAAAAAAATTCTGCATTGCATGCATACAACATTTAATTATGTAATGCAACTTTTATTAGAAGTGTGTGTATTAAAGGCTGTTTGCTACAACTGGTACTCTAGTGCCACCTAGTTGAAATCATATTTCACTACTTTGACATTCATTTGACCTAAAGCAGGATTTTATGTTTGGACTACAATGGACAAAAACTGAGTGGATGTTGGTTCACATCCTGCCATGTGTAGCACTTTAGATCATTGCAGTGTGGTTTTAAGACTTAATATGATCAAACTGGATTACATCTACATATTACTTGGGTTTTTTTAAGCAGGCACTGTGATTTTTAATGCTATTTTTGCATTTTAACTGAGGTTAAATTTTGTTTTTTTAAAACACAAATTTTGAGATTAAGATAATTTTGATATAAAAAATGAGGATAGCCGTGTTACTAAAGAGTGTTTTTTTGGAAACATGAAATATTTGATAAAACAAACTACAAAGAAGTTGTGATTAAATTGGTATTGTGTTGAAAATACTGCCAACACTTATCAATGTTTTGATGTTAATGTTACTGCTGATGTTAATGTTGATACAGAACCCTAATTTGATTAATAAAAGCAGAGTGAATAGAAACAGAAAAAGGAAGTTTTTTTCATCATCCTGCCAGCCAGTGGCAATTTGTCCTTTCAATTGGTTGTTGTGCACTTTCTGTTTTTGCAGACAAGTGCATAAATGGCCTTTAAAATTTCTAATTCATATTATGTGTCACAGAAAGAGAAGTCAAATCTTTCATTGCAAAGGGACGAGAAGTTGTTGGTTTCAGTTAAGGCATTAAACACCTCCCTGTAAACCTTCTGCAGACCCTCGGGGTCGTGGGCTTGACCTCTTAGTCAACAGTTGGTTCTTTTTGCTAAAAACTCTGCAGGTCTACACCGTTAGTCTGGAGCTTCAGGGACTAAATTAGCTCCTTAAAAAGGCAGCTGTGCAGCACCTGTTAGATCTTCACACAACCCCACTAACACTGAGAAAAAGACTATATCAATAATTGAGAGCCAACTTTTTCAAAAAACAGTGACATGTTTGAACAAGTTTCTTGGATTTGAGTGAGATTAACTTGCTCGATCACAATTATAAAAAATAAAGTCACTTGACAGTAAAAGATATTAAAATATGTCTTGATTTATTGTAAAGAAATGAAATTTTGGCACCTTATATAAAGACTTTTGTACCCTTGATGATGAATTTTTGAATACATTTACGGACAAAGTTTGTGGGCAGATAAAACAAATCCTTAAAATACTGCCGGTATGCAAAGATAAAACAACAACTATGAAGTATACTCGTGGACTCTTGTGGAGTCAGCTTGTGAACTGGTGAATACCAGCATCACAAAGTTAGTACAATCAGACATTTATATATACACAATCCGTGGGATAACCTTTATGATACAAGTTGGAACAACTTGGCTGTCCAGTTGTGATGGTGTGGCCCTCACTTCCAGGAGCCAGACTTGCCCTTGGCCCCGCGGGACGTCTTGGATGCCTTGGAGCCCCTTTGGTGGTCGCTGACTCGGTTTCGCAGCACGTAGATGTCGTACTTCTGCCTCTTGAGCTTTTCAGCCAGCTCAAACTTCTCGGCGTGCAGCTGGTGGAGCCACTGCCAGAGGTCCTGTGCCTTCTCCGCCAGCTTCTCCTGGTTCAGGTGGTCGATGTTGAGGGGCTTCCGGCGCTCCATCAGGGCCTTCTTCTTCTCCTCTCGTGCTGTCAGCTTCTTGCCCTTCTTCTGGTCCACCTTCTGCAGGTAGCCACCAAACGACTTGTTGGTGAATATCTTCTTCTTCTTTGCCTCCTCCTCTGCGCGCAGTTTGGCTGCCTCCTCCTCGCGCCTCGCCCTCTCCTCAGCCAGACGCGCTTGGCGTTCGCGCTCTTGCTCGGCGCGGACACGCTGTTGTTCCGCTCTGTCGGACCGGCGGCGTTCGATGCGGTTTCGGAGGGCGACCAGCTCTTCCTCCTCTTTCTGGCGGGTGGTGAAATGCAACTCAATCAGCGTCTGGAGGTCGTTGAAGTCCTTTTCAACTCTCTTGCGGTGCAGGTCATCAAAATCCACCTTCTCGCCATCAGGGAGCTTTGGAGGAGCAATATTTGGCACATAGGTTGTCTTAGGCCGCGGTTTGGACCCCTCCTCATGCTCCTCTACATGCTCTTCTTTCTTCTCTGCTTCCTCTTCTTCAACTACTTCTTCCTCGTCGTACTCCTCTTCCTCCTCCTGCTCATACTCCTCCACAATTTCTTCAGTGTCCGACATGATGGTAACTTTCTAGGGAAGAGAAAGCAGGATGAACACCAAGACCAGCTGGTGTCTTGCACACAAGAGATGAGTGGGGTCTCAGGCGTGCAGGTTGGGGTTTTTTTAAGGGCTCGCCTTTACCATGTGACCACAGGCTGAGCAAAGTCTCCAGAGTGTAGGTCAGCAGCCGGGCAGATTTTGAGACAGATGGAATAGTCTATTTTCTCCCCACCAAGTCTTGTTAGCCACACACACCCACCCACTTATGCCCAATAGACCCACCCCTGCTCTCTACACTGACCCTGCAGCACTCCTCATTCCTTTGTAAGGACAAGATGAGAGACTATTTCAGATACACAACAGATGCTCACGCATACTTGTGCTTAGTATCATCCTGAACAAATAACATTCATGTTTTTAAAGGCCTACTGACGCAGACGTGGAAGCAGAAATATGGAGGATAAACAGAGAAAAATGTTCCACAACTCATCAAGTTTCATTGCAGCCACAATTTGGAGAGCTCGCTAATCCATCATCATAGTTTAAGAACTCCCATATACAAAGCAATCTCTTCAGTACGTCAGAGTCGGTGAGGATTTCACAGTCGTCATTTTAGGATTTTACAGGAAGTCACATTTTCCAGAATGAGCCATTGCCTTGAATGTCCTGTGCTCTGTAGCATTAAAGGTCCAGTGTGTAGGATTTAGAGGGCTGTATGGGCAGAAATAGAATATAACTCATAATTATGTTTTGATCAGGATATAATCACCTAAAACTAAGAATCGTTGTGTTTTTGTTACCTTAGAATGAGCCTTTTATATCGACAAAGGAAGCAGGTCCGCCATGTTGCACCACCACGTTTCTACAGTTGCCCAGAACGGACAAACTCTGGCTCTCGAGGAGGCTTTTCGCGTTTTTTTCCAGTTTTTAGCAACCACCGTAGGGAAGGGTGAGATGATGTGTGTTCATCGCTAGATACCACTGAATCTTACACTCTGGTCCACACAGAAACTAAGGTGTTATTTCTGAGTTAGAAAGCTACACTCTAATCTGATCTGCTTAAACCCTTACATCTTTAGGAAGCAGTCAGCTGGTAGAACCGCGAGTCAGAACCAAACTAAGTGAAGCTGCACACAGATGGAACCAACGTCCTGCTGATATTAAATGAACCGCAACCCTGCCACTTTAAAATCTAAGTTAAAAACTCTGCTGTTCTTCTGAAGTCAAACTCAAAGTCTTTACCTTTGTTGCCTTTGGGGCAACGTACAACTTATTACTGCACTTTAACTGTATTTTATTTCATTTTACGTATCTCATTTAACTTAATCTTATTTTTAAATTTCCATTTTATTCTATTTTGATTGATTTTATTATGGTGTTATTGCTTGTTTTGAAAAGTAATTCTAATGCTTTTCTTTGCCTATGTAAAGCACTTTTATCTATCTATCTATCTATCTATCTATCTATCTATCTATCTATCTATCTATCTATCTATCTATCTATCTATCTATCTATGTTGTTTTTATATGTTATTATCAAAGCAGTCAGTCAGTGAATTTTAAATATTAACAGTTATTTCTGTTAAGAAAAGCAACACTAAGCGCCACAAAAGACTGTCAATAAGAACAATGACATTTAAGAAGAGCTTTTCCGCTCCAGACTTGCCTCCACTGTGGAATGTAATTAAAACATTCTTGCTATTGGACGCTTTCTGCTTTCAGCGCTGAGTGGATTAAAGTGTAATTGCTCCCATGTGTTAACATTTAAATGCTGATGTCAAGAACTTGTGTTTCCAAGTCTTGAGTTATCAGTGGAAAAGGACAAATGAAGTTTTTAGAGGATGAGATAACTGACAGGGAGAGACAGGTGCTCCGTTGCGTCTGAGCATCCCAATTAAACCGTTCCGTGCGCCTCCTTAAGCTTCTGACGTGATTCTGCTGTACTTGTATGTGGCAGACAACGCATTATCTCCAGGGGGGTTGAATTACAGTCATATAAATCTTCCTGAGCTCTGACAAATCTTAATGCTTCTGAGAATGTCTCATCCCAGAGTGGACTGAGCTCCACTAAAACATGTCTCTGCACAACATGAGGACAGCAGGTGGCTCCAGTATAATCAAGGCACTCTTGGTTGCTGGTGGCAGGGGACAACTGTGTCTATCAGCAAAGAAAGGCAACAAATGACGACTATAAATAGCGACACACCCTTTGCTGTTTAACGCAGTTCAAAAAGAACAAATAGAGTGGTACAGTAAAACTCCTGTATGTTTAAACCCAACTGACATCAAATTGAAAGAAGAAAAAACAGTAAGGAGGTTCTCGAAGAGGTTTCGAAATAGAAGTTAAGATAAATAACAAACCAACATCCAGAATAAAGCCGTTATTTGTAGCGTCCTCATCAAACCAGTGCTTCTCCCGAGATTGAGCCAATGAGTTAAACCTTTTCTTTGACAAGAAAAGTCTGTGCAGTTCATAAATAGAAGCAGTTATACTTTGGCAGGCGGTCCTGGGTGCACAGTGACCCCATCTGGTCTAAATTATGCATTACAGTTAAGTGTTTCCCACAGTATCCTGCTACAGTTGGGGTTGAAAGGCTTCTCCAAAGTAAATATTGTCTATAATTCCTGCCAGACTGAGGATATTAATGTTAATGGTGATTAAGGCAAAAGATCAGTGATACTCAACTTATGGTCCCAAATGTTCTAATTCACAATAAAATTAAATTGATACATAATGAGAATTGTTTGGTTTGTTTATACCAATTATTAAATGTCCAATAATTTCCCTTGGGTGATAAATATACAAAACCAGACAGAGAGAAGGCTGATCTTTGTGTGACGGCCTTTTAGGCTGTGAGCTATGCAGGAGAAGACAACTATTAGCTGAAGCGGAGCAAAAGTTATGAGGATATTTTCGATCCCATAAATGTGGATTTCACACTAAAATAGCTTAAATATGGTATTCATTCTGTCTGTGATACAAGCAGTTTATGTTTATGAATCATTCCAACAATTGAGTGATTGCATGATGGAAGAGGTGCCAGCTATGTTTAATGTTGTGTAAACAAATAACCAAAGCATTTACAAATAAAATGCAGAAGTGCAGCTATTAAATTCAGTAAAATATCGTATCAGATTTATCTGTCGTATAGGCCTGTTAACTAAGTTAATACGTTGGTTAATTTGAAAAGAAAGGATTTTAAAGAAAGATGAGTATGTAAATTTAACATTTATTGATATTATTAATGTTTGTTTATTAACTGGCCCCTGGTCTCCTGTAATTTTGCAAAAGTGGCCCCTGCGCAAAGCAAGTTGAGTGACCCTGCAACAAATCTATTGATAATATCATGCCAAATATTATTTTCAATACTATTCATTGTTAGTTTTGTTATAGACAGCGTCACAAAAATATTTAAAGGCTTATGACCTTACATGACTGGCTTTACATTAAAAGTTTCCAGTCAGCACAGTGGTGAAGGTGAATGGTCCTGATGGTCTTTGTTGTATATTTGGCTTCACGAAGGACCCGTCACTACTTTAAAAGCTTTAAAACACAAATAAAAAGGAAGATAAAAATAAATGGCTCTATTGACTCACCCATCACAACACACGCTGAAGCCAGGAGTGAATTTGCAGCTATGTACCCAGCAGCTCTTCTTTTTTTTTTCCAGATTTACCTGTGTGCTACCAAAAGAAAACCTCTGATCTAGACAAATTATTTTTTATTGTACTGACCTCCGTGTCGGCTTAAAACCTAGTATGTAGAAAAGTATTGAAGTGGTAATAAATGCCACAAATTGAGCTTGCACATTGCAACTGACCATGAAGCAGTTTTTTTTAACATCAAATTAACAAAAACTGTCATTTTTATATATATTGGCTATAAGGAAACAAACAATCCACTTAATTAGGTACACCTAGCTAAAACTAATGCAGTCTAATACAGCATTGTAATAAATCCTACCTTCATGAAGGTTATAATTTTTTTAAAATAAGTTTTAGTTAAAACAGTTTTTGAGGTGTTGATTCAATCACATGGTAATTAAGAAGGCTGCTGAACGTCAGTGCATTTTATAGAAGTGGTTCTCCTATTTAGTCGACTCTCATTGATATAAATTGGGTGGACAAATTAAGAGAAGCACCTGTCAGTATAACATAGTACAGTTCAACAGCATCACAAATGACCATATAATTAAATCAACTCCTCTCTCGAAATGTTTCAACAAAACTGAATATGACCTGGATTAATTTACAGTGTACCCACAGTAATTAACTGGCAACTGTGGGTATGATTCCATAGCCCATGTAATATTTAAAACATGAAATATTTGATTTAAATTAAACAATGCTGTGTACTGATATAGCTAGAACATATGAAAATACATCTGGGGGCTCTGAGAATCAATATTAGATATTATATTATCTAATATACTAGATAGTATTATTAATATTATATTATATTTATTTGACATTTATATACTGTCAATGGGCAGGCTTTAATGCACCATTTTCTCAAGTTGACCTTTGTAATATACATTAACATAACATGAGTTTATAATCATATATACAAGCAATTATCATTGATTTAAGCTAATTAGCTAAATGATGCTAACATTAGTTTATTCGTTTTCCTATTAATTGCAAACCTCTTAGCTGCAGTGGGTTTATAGGATACTATCTAACATTTAGTTACAGCTAACATTCGTCTGTGAATGTTTCTACAGTTATCCATTTACAGTAGCATATACAGTATGTAGCCTATTAACAGATATGACACTAATTACTCAGTCAAGTTGTAAATCCTTACATGTTAGCTTGTGTTAGCTTAAAGTTTAGCTTCAACACATAGCCTAAAGAGGATTTAAACAGACAGAAACCACTTAGCTTTGACAGTTTAGCTTTAGAAAGGGAATACTACATTAATATAAAATCATTCTACCTTCACATTTCATTGTGGTATTTCTCAGAGGTGGGTTGGGGTGATAGAGTACACATGGCGGCGGCCGTAAATGGTCCGGGAGGCGGGCCTGGAGGAGAAACACCGCCTTCCCGCGGGCTGCACGCAGCCACACAGCAGTCTCTTCAGTCAGCTCTTCGACTCCGCCTGGCTCCTCCTCTCATGTTATGAAAGCAAAGCAGTAGGATAGAAGCGGACTTGGATACTGGTAAATAACCAGTTTATATTATCATTTTATATAAGCTGGCATACACCATGTGCGTCCTTTTGTGCTAGCATGATTTGTGCCTTGTGTTGTGTGTAGCTGTGGGTAGCTGATCTTACATAGCCTGTGTTACTCGCTACATACATGTTAACAACATACTTGCTAGCTAATGTTACCTAGCAGTCAGAACACAGTGTTCCCTCTGGTCCAACTGAGGACAATAGCTATTTATGCATTTTAGCAACAACTTTACATTATATCCTGTTGATTCACATACATGCAGTGATGGAATGTAGCCTACATTTTACTCAAGTACTTTAACGTTACTTGTACTTTACTTGAGTATTTACATGTAAGGCAACTTTATACTTAAAGAGGGAATTTTAAAACTTTGGTTAGCTGGAAAGCTTGACTTTTTAGAGATATACTAGACATGATGATCTTATAGAAATCATGCATTGCTGTAGATTAAACTACCCAACAGCATAAACTACTTAAAATGAGCTCAACCTTAAATATCAGCAGCAGTAAAATGCAACATGCACATTAATGCAGCAGTAATATTAATACAAAAACATCAGATATCATATGATGTAGGGGGGGGGGTTTTTACACACTTTTTTTTGTATCAATATTTGGTTGCAGTGTTAAAAGGGACAGTTCACCCTTCTGCCTTCTCTCTGATATAATGGAACTAGATGGCACTTAGCTTGTGGTGCTCAAAGTGCCAAAAAATACATTTAAAAAACTCAACAGCAACGTCTCTTTCCAAAAATCATGACCCGGTTACTCAAGATAATCCACAGACCTTGTGAGCAGTTTCATGTAGGAACTATTTTTTTCTACCTAACTACACCGTATCACCACGCAGAAGGAAATGTGCATCTACTCTTGCATGAGAGGCTCATGCTCATGACAGAGTGGGATGTAAACATTAAAGGCATCCTCTTCAGGTGAGCTGTAATGTTAGCTAGCTTAGTTAGCTTGGTTTGCTAGCCTGTCATCCATGAGTAGGTGCACGTTTCCTCCTGTGAAACTGCTCACAACAAGGTCTGTGGATTATCTTGAGTAACCGGGTCATGATTTCTGGAAAGAGACATTGCTGTTGAGTTTTTCAAATGTATTTTTTTTGGCGCTTTGAGCACCACAAGTGAAGTGCCATCTAGTTCCATTATATTCAAGAAAAAGCAGACATCTCTACAGTCGATATCTCCACAACTTGGCCACTCACACCATTAATTTGGCTAGCACTACATGAGGAAAAACATGTATTTTTGATTTTGGGGTGAACTGTCCCTTTAACTAGATACATTAAAGTACCATCTTCCAAGTTCCTTGTACCTACAGATGTTCTTTGTTGTCCATGCAGATCCACTACTCTCATCAACAATGCTCCGTGTCACCACTGCCTCCTTGTGTGCCCACTGCCACAGGATGAGACTCCTCCTCCCTCCCTGTGCCTCTTCCTCCACAGTGACTTATCCCAACAAAAAACTGGAGAACCAGCACACAGTGGACTCCCTCTATAAACTGTCGGTGGACATCCGAAAGATACGCAAGTTCAAGGGCTGGATTCTCTCTGAGAGCTCTGCGTATGTGTCTGAGACTGCTGACCTGCTGAGGGACATGGGTGCAGACACACCAGTAATCGCTCGCATCCTGGAGACTCACCCCGAAGCTGTCCTGTGTCGGCCGGAGGACGTGGCCACCCAGCGAGAGCTCTGGGAGTCCGTGTGTCCCGGCAAACAAGAATTGATGAGCATCATCGAGAAGTTCCCAGCTTCTTTCTTCACATTGACTCAACATGGCAACCAGCGGGCCAACATCCTTTACCTCCAGAGTCTGCGCCTCAGCAAGAGGATCATCGGCAAGCTGATGGCCAGCGCCCCGCAGAGCTTCGGTCGACCCGTGGAGCGGAACCAAGAGGTCATCCACACTCTGAGGGAGACCTACCTGGACCTGGGTGGAGATGAGGGCAACCTGCGCCTCTGGCTGCAGAAGCTCCTCAGCCAGAACCCGTACATCCTACTGAGGCCGGCTGAAGCCTGGAGGGACAGTCTGGGCTTCCTGAGGGAGCAGGGCTTCACCACAGAGGAGCTCCTCAGCCTGGTCTCAAACCTCAGAGCCTCCATCGCAGAGCTGCAGCCCGCGGCCATGCAGCAGGCGCTGGCCTACGTCGAGGAGACTTTTTCCTGCTCCAAGGACGAACTCAGGCAAATAGTGATCTGCTGCCCGGCCATTTTGTACTACTCCTTGCCCACCCTGGTGGGGCGCTTCCAAGAGCTGATGGATGTTGGAGTGAGCATGGAGCAGGTGAAGGAATCTCCAAATGTCCTGGAGCTCACCACACAAATTGTGCTTTATCGCATCCACAAGCTGGCCTCCTACGGGTATGACGTGCGCTCTGGCAGCCTGGACGTTATTGTGGGAACTAAGAAGGACTTCGAGATGAGTTATAGCAAGCTGCAGCTCAGGCAGCAGCGGCCTCTCTTCAACCCTGTAGCTCCTCTCAGATGTGCCTAGGACTGAATGTCAGAAATTGTTAACATGCTGCAATGTTATTATGTAGGGACGGTTTGTGGGGAGAAAAAGAAGAAGAGGGAGGCAGTTTGAAATACCAAACCTCCAATACTGTAACTGTAGTATTGAGAACAATGTTATTATGAAACTAATATTTGGTCTGAGGCCTTCATCAGCATCCTTTATTTTGATGCTGAGGGCTCTTGTGAACAAATGGAGTGGAGGAGTGCTGTATTTTATATAACATGTCAAAAATACAACCATTGAAATGCCAATTGTTGCCTGTCATTCTTGTAAATTAAGATTTATGACTGTAAAATAAAAAAAATGATTGTCAACTGAACATCAGATTAGTTATTTCAAGTAAAACCAGAGCACCACTCGGCCTTATTTCATTCTTGTCCAAAGTTTAAATATATTACAATTTTACTGTTTTCAACCACTGACATAAATAAAGATGGACGACGGGTCTCGAGTTCCCGCCGATACACCCGCCCGACTCAATCGCGAGCAGGGCTCAGCTGTCAATCGTGACGTTTCACCCCCTTTTTATAGCATCAAATAACTAATTAAAACCAAACTGATCAGAAAAATGAACACTTGAACAT
>JBBPCS010000330.1:2454044-2485816 GCA_037974645.1 Hollardia meadi
AAAATGATATAAATACATATTCAAACTGGTATTAAGGGAAAAATGTCTGAAAGACTTTAAACAGAATAACAAGAACAGAAGAAATGTAGACAAAATCATGTTCTGAATTTATTCACCTTCATGCCCTCCTCCCAGCCGATCCACAGGTCTCCTCTGGTCAGGAAACAGGCCACAGCGTGTCTGGCCAGGTGGTGGATCCAGCCCTCCTGCCTCAGCTGGGTCATGATGGCGTCGATCCAGGGGAAGCCAGTCCGGCCCTCCGCCCACTTGGCCAGCGCCTCGGGGTTGCGGTCCCACGGGATCTGAACGCAGATGGGATTGTTCTCCATCTTGTCGAAGCAGGGGTTGTTGGTGGCTGCCGTGTAGAAGAACTCGCGCCACAGCAGCTGACCGTAGAGCGACAGAGGAGGGGAGCTGTTCTTCTTCATCTGGGGGAGAGGTGGCAGGACTCACGTTACTGTCTGGGGCCAATACAGAGATTGTACCAGAACGGTTCTTTCTACATTCGGAGGTGTTTACTGACTTACCTTCCTGTAGAGGTCAGTGAGTTTGAAGTAAAAGAGGCGACAGGAGAGGCAGCCGAAGCGCAGGTACGGGCTGAGGCCTGTCGGGCTGGCGAGCAGCGAGTTGGCGTTCATTCTGGGACGCTCGAAGTTGGCCACCCATGCCTGATGGCAACACAGTCACATGATCAGATATGAAATGATTGCATGATGTTATGTCATAAGATGGACATTAACGTTAAACATTATAAAATCCAAATGCTTTTCATGGTTTGCAAAATACAAATAAACTCAAGAATCTGGTTTTTGGAGAGGTTTTGTCGTAGAATCCTTATTTGAGAAAAATTTCTATTTCATCTGGCTCTTATCTGACTTGACTGACCTTCCTCTCCAAGTGCCTCTCAAGTCGTGTGAGGGCTTCGGTCTCTCCCCCTGGCCACACAGCTGAGGACAGACCCTCAGTATCAAAACCTGCAAGGATCACATAAAAAACATTAAAATTCAGCCTATAATTTCAGTTTGGAGTATGTTGTGATCATGTTTTAATCCTTTGTCTAGACCTAAAAAAGATACTTCATGTCCGGCCTCACTCACCCAGCTCCTCCAAGGAGGGGACCCCAAACTTGTCATCATGGTCGTCGGACAGTGGCGTCACACATTTCCCCATGATTTCCGCCGTGATGGACTCAGCAGGCACCTCCACTGCATCCATATGACTGATGAGGGTCTGGAACCGCTTGTAGGTGAGCGGGGACTGACCCCCATTCAACTCTATGATCCTGCGGGAGCACAGAAAGAGTTAAAGACCTGACGGACACACAGATGAAGTTGTTTTCTAGCAGATATGCTTAAGGGCGATGCTGACTCACTTGTCCAGGTCATAGAGTGTGTGGGAGATGCGAACAGTCACCTCCACTCCAGCCTCAGAGGCCAGTTTCTTAATAGCTGCATCTCGCTCTTTCCCGAAGGGCTCAGAGTCGTACTCATAAGACAGACGAGAAATATTCCATTCCTGGAGGAAAGAAACGGGAGCCACAGAGTAGAATGATCAGGGTTTGCACAATGCCTTTAAAGCAATCTGGGACTTTGTGTTTGAAACAGATGACCGCGTTACCTTGAACAGTCTGGGAAAGACATCAGTGGGTTGGCCTCGTATCACAAACAGTCGAGAGTTGAGTTTGCGGAGGCTGGAGTCCAAATCCTCAAGACTCTGCAGTAAGAACCTGGAGGACGACAAGAATAAAGAAAGAGCGGTTAAAACACTGACAGTAACCATAAAGAGTTAAATATTCAAAAAGATGTGACTGGAACTCTCGTGATGTTGAAGCTGGAAAAAAGGGACATGTTAGATTTGAAATGAACAGATATGAGTTCGTCCTCTTGCACAAAATTCAGGACATCACATGTAGCATTTAGCTCCTTTCAATCACTGTTACATAAGTGAGAAAGAAAAGGTAGATGTCAGACATTTGGATTCCATCTATCAGACCTAGACCATTCATGTTTAAGACAACTCGCTGCCAAGTGCAAAGTGTTATAATAAATGTCCCTGGATGTAGATGTAAAAAAACCTATTTGACCATATTGCAGATTAGGGTTGGGTAGGATAAATAGAATAATGTGTCATGGCATGCATATATTTAAATCATGATATAGTAGCTTTTCTATGAGGAAAAAAAATAAAGAGAAGTGATTAAACATCACATGTAGGTGCAAAGCTAATGCAAATCAGCACTGATGAAAACGCCTGCACATCAACTCCAAAGTACAAATTTAATCAAAAGCACAACATTTGGATCCAAGTCAGATCGTCAAAATGTGGACTGGGACAGAAACATTGTCCATTTGAGTACATTTGTGGTTTAGTGTCAGCGGGCTACTGTAAACTCAAAATGATTAATGTATTAGTCGATAAAGGCAACTATTTTGATAATCGATTACTTGTTTCAGTCATTTTTTTAAGCAAAAGTTCCCTGGTTGCAGCCTTAAATGTGAATATTTGCTCCTTTTCTGAGCCTTCCATGATTGTCAACTGAATGCCGTTGGGTTTTGGACTGATGGTCGTGGGACAAAAAAAAAGTTATTTTAAGACGTCACCTTGGGATCTGGAAAACTGTGGACATTTTTTCCACTATATTTGCCTAAACAATTGCTCAATTAACTGAGAAAGTGATTGGCAGATTATTTGATAATGGAAATAATCATTAGTTGCAGCTCTACTCAACCCTGGAGTGAGGAGATATCTCACGCTGCATAATATCAATTAGAGACTTTGAGGGAAAATAATAGGCTAAAAATTAAAAATCACTCCCACAGATTTTTGACGGCTAGTGTGATGGCTGTTCTCTTCCACATTTATATATTAGATGTCCAGTGATTCATATCTATTTATTTAGGTATTTATTACTTTTTCCCCATCATTTATCAAGTATCTAATAAAGTCAAAGATCATTATAATCAACATGACCTGCACAAACATGCACATGTTCTATTATTCCATTTTCTCCATTGAATTAATTAATTTAAACTGGTTGCCTTTGCTTGAAGCTTACAAGTGTATCGTTATATAAATTCTGAATAATCCATCTTGACATCAGTTTTATCACTTCATAAGACAATTATTCCTGCAGCAAATAACCTGAAACCATCAGTGCAACAATTTTAACTCTTATCCTTGAGGGCACCAGTTGTATTCTTCGTAACCCTGACAGCATAATAGACCAATTTAACCTCCACATTGCATGAATAAACAAGTGTGTGACCAGGTCTCCATCCTTAGGCTATAGAATTGTATACAATTTTATTTTTTACACACACTCCTCTCCTTCTGATAGAAATTATCACTTTAAAAAAAGACAAACCTCATCGTTCGGGCTAAATCATGCAGACAGTAGATCAGTCAACCAACCTGCATTTATGAGTTGAATCATCACTGTAAGTGACGTCAGCGAACACAAACAAAGCAAACACACTGACCCAAAGGAAGCAAATACAACCAGCGGAGGCATTTTCTTACTTTTACAACAAAATAATAACTGTTTCATGATTGTTTTATCATAGAATATGCACTGTGCTTCTGTTTTTTTATTCTAAGAAGAAGAAATATCAACACACACACACACACTCACACACAGGTCCACACATGCATGCAGACAGACAAGCGGCAGTAATACGGTGCTTCCGTGCTGTTGCTATAGCTACCAAAGTTCGTAGGCAGAAGCTTCCTGTACCGGGTCCAATCACGTCTTCTACTGATACGAAAGCCAGGTGGGTGTTGTGAGTGTAACTGTGAAAACTTATCACTGATAGTGGAGCTAAAATACCCAACTGTCAATTTCCTGTTTATAACCACAGTGTAAATATTTCAGCTAATAAATCAGATGAACAACAAAGGCCCAAACTGTGCAGTTGTACATTCATTTTAATGGATTCTGGGACTGTTTTCAAGAGGCTGGATGGTTTTTGCTCCATCATTTATTTTTGCTATGAGAGTCACTGTCAAAACAAAGCTTTTACACAAGTTTTGGCAAATATGGAGAAATCATATTTATATGATTAATTTTGTAGG
Organism: Hollardia meadi; assembly: GCA_037974645.1. Lineage (NCBI taxonomy): Eukaryota > Metazoa > Chordata > Actinopteri > Tetraodontiformes > Triacanthodidae > Hollardia > Hollardia meadi. The sequence goes on from JBBPCS010000330.1 coordinate 2,458,116, forward strand.
CAGAGGTTGTGTTAGACTTTCTCGTCATTTTGACTGACGGGGTCGCATAAATTGTTCTTTGGTGGTTTCTGTGCTGCAATCTCTTACTACCCAACGGCAGACATTTCTCCCGAATCACAGCATCAAGCATAAATTCAGTGATCAGGCTTTATTTGTAATATCACAATAAAAATGTCTTTGTGATTGATATATAGCACATTAAGAATGAAAAATAAAAATTCAATGTTCCACTGTTTTGTCTTCTATGTATGCTAATTTTACATTGTTTATAATTCTGTCCCTGTTCTTCCCCAATTTTATTATCATCAAGTTTACGTTGATTTTCTATCCCTGGTTTTTATGTCCGTTTTATGTGAAGCACTCGGTGCTTGTAATCTTCATGTTGTAAAGCTGCATTTCTTGTATGAAAGGTGCCATACAAATAAAGTTTATATTATTATTATGTATTATATCAGCCATAATTCTTACCCGACTTTAATTAGTAAATTCTTAGTTTTTAATCATAATTTCCTTCGGTTCATTTAGAATTTTGTTACATTATAACAAAATATGATCATATAATTTTGCTGTTTTATTACAGGTCCTAATCATTTTTATTATTGCATTATTTTATAATAAACTGCCCATCTTTTATTGTCTTATTCAATCAAAAAATCTAATCAACAATAAATCAATATTTTACATCCTATGTTTCGTCACTCACTTGTAAAGCACTGAATTGTTTGATTTGTCTGAAAGATGCAATATAAATAATTGATATCATCAGTCATGATTCAGTGTTGATTAATGATTAATAATAACACTAAATTGTTCCTGATACAGCAGTCATCCCTCTCACCAAGATGAATATTGTTTCACTTAAAATTCACAGTTTTCACAGTGTTTTTTTCCCCAGGAACAACCCTGCTCCACTCTCCAACAGCTACATTATGCACAATCACATCTGGAGGCAGTTACAACCACACAGTCTTATCAGATGGCCACTGAATAGGCCTCTAGCATGTCAACCCAGATTTAGCCAGCCGGGGGCTACACGTTAGGCTTGCTGCCTTGCCTAAAGTCAGTGTGACGCTGCAAAGACAAACCGTCTGACTCCAAAAAGAAAGCAATCAGCTTAATCCATGTTCATCTGGGGTGTTTAGATAAAGAGAGAATGCATCAGTGTCTATTTTTTTTAATACTATCCTCTGACATGGGCACTCCCACTTCCTTCCTACTTGTTATAAACACTCTTTCATTGTGCAGCTCCACACCAATTACCTTGCGGGCCACCCAGCATAACTGTCAACTAGCTTAAACAACTTCAAGCATTAAGCCTTAACGCAGATATCAGATGGAAGCAGCTTTGTTGGGATTAGTGCCCACGGTTCTGCTGCTCACCAGAGAGAGAGTAGAGAGTTGGGGTCTCTTGCCGTAGCAGGAGAGTAGAAGTAGGTCAAAAAGACGAGCAGGGTGTAGCGTTTACTACTAACACACTGACCTACTTACACCACGCATGGAGATAATGTGGGGGGGGGGGATTGGAAATTACTGAGATTATGTCACCTGGCATCAACCCACCTCGTTCGCCCATTCAGGATTACCTCTTAGATCTAAATGACAGGGCTGATCACTGCTCACTCCTTCATAAGCAGTTTAAATGATAACCTGAGCTGGTGTTAATTACAGAGGCTGCAGCTTTTCTAAGACTTCAGCACAATCCTCCCGTTTCAGCATATAATTTTGTGACAATGACTTTGTCTTGCTTTGAAGATTGTAAGATGTTGCAGAGCTACAGAAATATCACTATGGTTTCAGTTCTACTAGTTGGCTGAGTGTTGTTACTTGATGCTTCAAAGGTAAGGTTTGAAATAACCCAGTACCAAGTATCAAACTTTCTCCAATCAAATGATATCTGCATATGATCCTTTTTGTACCCACATTGTGAATGGTTTTGCTGCAGCCAATCACAGCAAGCGTCCTTCAATTTAATGTGATGTGTGATTGGCTCACCACTGCAGCAAATAGATGGTGTGGCGAAGTCCAGTGCCAAATGAAGTAATCTAATGCTATCGGTATCACTTCAAGGGTACCAGTATTTGTCAAGAATTATTAAGAGTCTGTGTTTTCATATTCCCAACAGACGCACATTATTACTCAGCTTTGACTTTGATGGTTATCATGCTCAGTTTATGTTGAATTCTTTGTTATATTTATATCTATGAGGGTGAGGCTAAATAAGAGAAACACATTTTTATATAATGCAACTGAGGATGTTAGTCAATCAAACACCTGCTCCACTAAAGAGCAGGTGGAGCTTTTCTGCAGACTTTTACATTAATTTAAAAAAATTGACTACACAGGGAAAAAATAAGTATAGTCTCTTGACTCTAAAGAGACATTTTCTCTCTGTGCACTCCTCTTGCCTTTAGAGATGAAGGGTTTTATTTCATGTTCATGCCTGATATGTGCATGAAAAAATGAAATAAAGGGAATGAATCAGGGCATACCGAGTGATCTGCGTGTGAGCTCTGCATCACCCCAGGCTGCAATTGCATAACCGTGGAAGCATAACATGGATGCTCTATAACAGGTGCGCCTTTGCTGCTGCTGCCCTACTGTTCCTGTGACGCCATGGGACCGCAATGCAAACCAGAGCGCACAGCAGGAAAGGAAAACATCCAGCGAGACGCCTAGTGTACTGGAAACCTCAGCAGCGCTTTCATTCAGAAGCTGCACAGGCAGACTGTTAAATCTGCCAGTTTCCACACAGATTGGGGCCGCCGCAAACGATTATATTCTTTATCAATTCATCTGCTGATTATTTTCACAGTTAATCGATGAATCATTTATGAAATGTCATTTAAAAAAGAAAAAGATCAGAAATTCCCATTGCTCAAAAGGACGTCTTATCAGAGTAGTTGCCAACTAATTTCCTATCGATCGACTAATCGTGGCATCTCTACAGCAGCTCGCTGACTGCAGACTACAGCACACATTTGTGGGGTCATAATCAATCAATCACAGACCAGGCTGGGTGAAAAAAAATGTGCCAACTGTTTGTTTTGACAGAGAAAACTTTCCACAAAACACTGAAGGTGGACTCACACGGTCAGGCAGAGGTGAGAAAGGATAAAGCCAGTGTGGGTTATTAGGTTGGCAAACTGTCCACTAACTCCAACGGCCCTCGCTCTTATCTCTCGTCACATGAGCCTGCAAAACTTCAAATACTTGCTTGTGTCACCAGACTCAAACAGCTTGTCCTTATCTCACACTTAAACAAGAGCACACACACAAAGAGGCTGTCTGCTCAGGAAATGTCAGTTATGTAAAATGTTAGAATTAAAGGAAATGTGGAGAAAAAGAAGAAGAGACACTCCTGCGTGATTTCATCTTGAACATCCAAACTCTCTTTTTAAAAGAACAGACTTCCTTACATTACTTAGAATGAAGGCAAAGAGGCTTGTGATTAAAGTATTTTCAGTTCTGGAAAATATGGAAGACTAATTGAGTCTAGACATATATATTTCCATATTTATAGCACAGGACTACATTTTTTTTTTGTATCGGTTGGATATCGGAAAGTTCTATCTCTGCCCAGTCTTTAATCCCTGTGGAGGAATGTTATTTATACTGCCACAATCTGGTAACACAGATGACTGTGAGGACCTGCTGCTGTAAGGATGTGTAGTGATGAACCTGTTAACACCGAAACACTTCATGCCATAAAGACTTGCAAACCATTTTGGCAATAATTATAGTCTAGCAGGGAGGTCAACACACCAAAATACTGTTTACCAATTCAAGATCTAACTCACCTCCAGAGGAGACGAAAAACAGCAATATTGTAAATTATGTGTGATGTCAGCAGCCGTTATTCATTTAGCCTCATTTAATCATGTATCTGAAGGAATAATTGATGTTTGGTTTTATGATGAGTACAGGTTTATTTACTGTGACATCTCATGATGTAATGGAGGGCAAACTCAGCATCTCTGCATTTTTCCAATTATCGGTATATGTGTCTTGTTTGTCTGACTGACAATAAAATAAATGAATTTTAAAATAATTGTTCATAATAGCATCAATATGTAATAAGAGTTATATTTTTGTGTTATAATCTGAATCTCAAAAGTAACTAGTAACTAAAGTAATCAAAGAAATGTAGTGGAGTGAAAGTATTAAGTAGCAGAAAATGGAAATACTCAAGTAAAGTAAAAGTACTTTAGAATTTTACTTTAGACCTTGAATAAACAGTGCTTAGTTTGGTTTTTATAAACTTGGAAACTTCTCCTTTATTACTAATAATCGGTATCGGCCCTGAAAATCCAGATCAGTCAATCCCTAGTGTAAATCACCAGTAGTGCAGACTATCAGTCATCATATTGAAACTGATATCAATAATTGTTCATTATCTTACATGTGCCTAGTGTTGTGTAATAGATCAGTCATGGTATCCGGATAATATAAGCCAAACTATTTAATATAATCAAATTTATTCAATTTGTATCTTATTATTTCAATTGATAAAGTTCATTTCTAAGTATTTGTTCATTTCTCAAACACTCTGAAAACATTCAGAGATTAAGATTTTCCTTGTGTGATATAACGAAAACATCTCACCTGCTGTACACAAATATTTGTCAAATATTTCCTTCTATACTTGGCATGAAGTTACTGCACTTCAAAACAATGCCACGTTTTTGTACCACTGAATAGCACTTAAGAGACATTTGCACCAACAAGCATTAGTTAGAATATAGTGCATTAAAAATCAAACATAAGGAAAATATTATAAAAAGATTAGGGGACTTGGGTCTGAAACCTGGAGTTATTTTCATTATAAATTAATCTGATTGATTTGAATCTGAAATTAATCAAACTACTTGTTTATTCAGCCAAAAGATATTCAATTTGCGATTATGTAAAACAACGAAAAGCTGCAAATACTCACATAAAAGAAGTTGGAAGCAGCAAATGTTAAAAAATGATCCTTCAAAAATGACCCAAATTATTAATTGATTATCATTACTTGCAGTTAATCGTTGAAAGTATTTCAGCTGATCATCAAAAAATCCAGTTTTGGATGCGAAATGCTAAATTGCAGTGCATGCAAAAATCATAATGACGCATTACATAAATCATGCAACTGCAACCAAAACTGTTGAAAACAAAATCCCAAGCATCCAGATGCGCATGGATCACAGTAAGGTGATCGATCGGTGCCATTACTATATATATATACATATATATATATATATATATGTGTGTGTGTGTGTGTGTTTGTGCATGGTTGTTGTGCTCACCTCCACCTGTTGATCCCAACGTTGGAAGATCCCGCGAACCAGGGGTCGAGGATGTAGACGCAGCGGACTGTATCCGCACCCAGCAGAGATTCCTTGAGCGACGGGTTGTCGTGGAGCCGCAAGCCCTTCCTGAACCAGTGGATCGTATTAATGACCATTACTCAACTGGACGAGTCCTTTTATTTTGCCTTTTTGAATGATAAAAAGTCTCTTATGCTCGTTCCACGCTTATTCCGACTCGCTGAATGCTTAAAAAAATATATCCAAGAAATAAAAAATAAAAAAAACAGAAGAAACGAGGCCACTTGGGATCCAAATGTACCGAGAAAAGCGCGTGTATGCTATTTTAGCATACAAGCTAAAAAAATGAAAAGGTGTCAGCAATGCAGCTTCGCAATTAACCTTGCTCTAAAAGAACCTTTTCCATAATGTCTAAGAATTTAGAAACCGTTGGCTGCTGAACCATTTGGGCACGAGAGACAGCGCGCGCTCTCCCGCAACGTGACAGCCAACAACCCGGCGGGCTCTAGGACCTGGTTTGATGACGAGCACCAGCGTATCTTGTTGTATAACTTGTTTTTCTGAATAATAAAAAAAAAACAAAAAACTGTAATATGTTATAAATACACGTACGCTTTGGTGAGCCCGCGCTTTGAAGACACAATTTAAGTAAAACAAAAGATGCGTAGTTAACTGGCCTGTAATTTGAGGCAGTTTGTGTCGCTAACGACCACAAGACACGGTTGCAAGTCCGGCTACCGTCAAGCCGCGAAAGCTGGTTATGTAAATACAATTTCTGACCGCGATTCTGCCAAAATTCGTCGTCCTAATTCGATCTTAACAAGTACTTAGCTGTTAGAAATCCTCCTCAGAACTGTATGTTTCGTCTCCCTCAACAACGAGCAGTTATTTCGTGTGTCTATGTCTGAAGATTCTCCACCAACGTCCGCGAATGGCTGCTCAACCTCCTCACTCACAGACATACAGACACCACACCTACAGCCGTGGCTCCGCCCACAGGAGACGCGCACGGCTTCGAGCTTTCTGATTGGCCCAGAGCGCCGAGTGCGTTTCCCCAGCGTGGTCACGTTTCTGCAGCATGCTCCCTCTCAACCTTAAAACAGACCAGGCAGCCAACCAATATGTAGGCTAACGAAGTTGTACTGTTACAGAGTTGTGACCCTTTTTTATGGTAGACCGACTGGCTTCAGCACGTGAGCTGACTATTACAAATCCACAAAGTTATTAAAGTTAAGAGGCAAGGTTAGCACTAAAATGTTATATTATATTTTTAAGCTAGTAGCTAGTTATTTAATGATCAAAATGGCCCGTTAATTATTGTATATGACGTGCACATAAACTTAAAAGACATATAGTTAGTGTAAAAGTGTAAGACTTTAAACATATCAACAAAAACTCGTTATCTCCGTCAGCCTACGGACCTCACTGGCTTGTTTACCGTGAAAGAACCCGGATAAGCACATGAAGCCTGGCATGAGCACACGGACCTCACGCGTCACCGCGCGCGCGCGTGTGTCTCATTGTAGTAAAGCCGCTGACGCACTTCATATTAGATATCAGTTGTATAATTTATTTTAAAAAAGGCGTTGGTGAAAGCTCAAAAGTAGTTTGTGTGAAGAAGAAGCACCGTAAAAGCCGCCTACGGATAAGGTATACTGTTTATTCAGGGGGGTTGGTTGTGATTAAAGTGAATATTAAAGCGTAAATATGCACCTCAAATATGTTTTGTCATGTTTTATTTGTTTAAAAGCGAGGCTCCAAACTCAAAAAGTCCCCCTCCAGTCAACAAGTGTTTTTCTTCTTCATCCAGTTGAATGTTTGAGCTTCACTGATGTATGTGCGGAGTCTGAGCCTTGCTGAAAGTGTATGTTTTCTCTGTGCTCATGTTTTTTTATGACATAAATAGTTTGGAAACCATTCCTGGTCCAATATTCAGCATACACAAGTGTACATACACAGAATGGACTTTATAGCAGGTAAACTTGTAAAATTAAAAATATATGCATGTTCAGATTCTGGGATTTTTGATGAAGGAAAAGGAAAAGGTGACATTTTAAGAGGTAATTATATTAAAAAATTAGATAATGTTTATGTATGCATTATACATGAAGGGGGTCTTTAAATTCAGAACCATCCATTCATATCTTGCATTACAATGTAAGACCCAATCTTATTTTCTTCATGTTTGACGTTCTTACATAAAATGTTTTTTTGTTTTTTTTTAATTATGCAAGATACAAAATGCAGCCAAGGATTTAGAAGTAGTACCACATTTTGGCCACTAAGGGGCAGTATAACACCACGGCTCTAGGGTTGTCCTACAAACCATACATGATAAAAAGCAGTTGTTATGGTGGACACTGTGCCTTTTTTTCTTTTGTCTTTCAATATTAATGGGCCAATATTTCTACAAAATCATGGTGTTATGGTAATAAACTTATTATTATTGTTATTATTATTATTATTATTTTAGAACAATAAATAGTAAAAAAAAAAATTAAGTCGTGGTTTAAAAATTTTTTTTTAAAATATTTTTTATTTGTATTTAAGAACAAAATATAGACAGTATATAACATTTTAAAACAAGCATGACAAAAATGCTTTATAATAGATAGATAGATATATAGATAGATATCTTGTTTATGAGACACACTCATTCTGCTGGCAAAATACTAAGAATCGCCTATAGTCTTGCTGGGAAAATCATGATCATTTTGCTGTTACCTGGCAACCAATGCTTAATGCGTGAGGACAAGCTTTGAAGGACCACAGTGCATGTGGAGAAGCAGCTGACAGCTGCCCACCTCCACCGCTCTCACCTTAGTTAGTCAGCAAGATATGCTGCATTGCATCAAGAGCTCATGGCAGACTGCTGGAGATGAACACAGAGTGAAAGATGGGATGTGCTGACAATGACATCTGGATACATATACAACTCCACAATGTGTAGAGTCATTTATGCAGCATATTATCAAATATTGAAATAGTTTAATTTTCTCTAAATCCATCAGAATCTGTCTTATGTTGAGTTAAAATATCACCAAATGGCGGTTCTTATCTAAAAAAAAAAAGTTATTTCCAGAGCAGCATTGTGTTTCTGTGTGGAGGATCTTGTCATAAATATAGATACACCCTGCAGTAAGGTCATGCATTTGTTTATCAGCCAAACAATGACACAAAGGTACCGGAACGATTTGTTTTTACTCTTTTCCATGTCAGTCACTCTGCTGCTGCTTCTCCAAAACATTCCAGTGCAGTGGGTGTTTCAGCTCTGGGGTGGTTAGTGCATTGTTATGCTCAGAAAATATGAAACGGCCTCTGGCATGGCAGGCAGCGTGGACAGATGGTTGGTCCAGCTCATGCGTACAAGGAGAAGCCCCAGTAGAAAGAATGAGTCATCATTCCGGCAACTGTTCCTCTTAGCACGTCTCCAGAATTTGACTCTCTCACTCTTTTCATGGCCCGATAAAAATGTTGTATTATGGGAAATAAATGGTTTACCAACATCATGATGAAGTGATGCTGTAAACCTCAAAGCAGGACTGCAGGTCTGTGTTATGTCTGAAGTTCCTCTGATCTCAAAAAGCTTGGACCAATGTGGCTTCACCAGTATTACAGGCATCTGGCATTAAAGCTTACAGCGGTGGCCATAAGGAAAGCTGCCTTTAACTTCTTACTTAAAGGGACAGTTCATTCCAAATCAAATATACATATTTTCCTCTTCCCTGTAGTTCTATTTATCCATCTAGATTCTTTTGATGTGAGTTGCTCAGTTTTGGAGATATCAGCTGTAGAGATGTCTGCCTCCTCTCCAATATAATGGAACTAGATGGCACTTCACTTGTGGGGCTCGAAGCGGAAAAAAAATACTTTTAAAAAACTCAACAGCAACGTCTCTTTCCAGAAATCATGACCTAGTTACGCAAGATAATCCACAGACCTTGTTGTGAGCAGTTTCATGTCGGGGCTATTTTCTTTCTACACCCTATCACCGCGCAGAAGGAAATGCACCAAATGCATGTTAGCTAGCTTAGTAGATGCATGCCTCCTTCTGCGTGATGATACGTAAAGAAAATAGTCCCTACATGAAACTCCTCACAACAAGGTCTGTGGATTATCTTGAGTAACCGGGTCATGATTTCTGTAAAGAGACATTGCTGTTGAGTTTTTAAAAAGTATTTTATGGGTGCTTTGAGCACCACAAGCGAAGTGCCATCTAGTTCCATTATATTGGAGAGAAGGCAGACATCCCTACAGCTGATACCTCCAAAACTCAGCAATGCACACCAAAACGATTTAGATGATCAATAGAACTACAGGTAAGAGGAAAAATGTGTATTTTTGCGGTGAACTGTCCCTTTAAAATGGTCACCAGTGGAGGACAGCATGCAAAATAGGCCAAAAAAGAAAAAGAAAAAGCATTTCACTGCAGGGCTCTGAGACTACAATTTTCACAACAGTCGTTCCTTCACAATTTTTGTATTTTATCCAGCATCTGAATACAATTAGATTGTAGTGAAACAGGACTTAATATCATAGTTATTATTCTTATTAACTGAAAAGAATCGTGAAAAATTGAGATTCAAGAGGGGAAATTGATTTAAAAAGGCATCTGACAATATTGTGGTTAAAATGTATGTATTTCATTTTAATTGTAGAAATAAATTGCACAGCAAGCTGCTGATGCAGACAAGCATAAACAACTGTATGACCTCTAGTTGCTGTTTATGTCTCTGTTCCCCTCTCAACCATTTATTCTCCTTGACAGTCCAATTTCATGTAGAGCTAGTAAAGTGAAAAAACACGTTTGATATGTTGTTGTTTTTTATCCTCTCAGTGGTGAAATGTAATTGATCCACATTTTGTGTGCATTTCCATCTTGTGTTTTCTCAGTGGGAATCCAGCGACGCTGCAGCTTCAGGACCACAAATAACAGACTCTCTGATTCTGCAGTTATGTTTCACCAGCACCAGGTAGCCTCAGCTGAAAGGTAGCAGGCAGGTTGTCTGTCAGTCAAAGCTGATGGAGATGCGGATTGGCTTGTTTCACTCCGCGGGGCTCCAGGCTCCACCTCTCCATCGGAGTCCTGCCTGTGCTGCGCTTGTTGCAGTCAGGGTTTGTGCGCTCTCGGGTTACGCGTGTGAAGTTGTGGACAAGAGGATATCGGAGTCAACAGGAGAAGGAGGAAAGTAGGGGCTCACTTCTTGTCTTCTTTTTTCAGCTGGGAAATACAATTAAGTCCTCGGACTGAGAGGAAGCGAAGGAAACGAGTTTGTGGCATTTAACTGGGAGACCAAGCATACCCAACAGTATGCGGTGCAGTTATGGCAGGCAAGGGTAAGACCGTCGTGAGGACGCTGGAGGATTTAACGCTTGATTCTGGTTATGGTGGAGCCGCGGACTCGGTCAGGTCGTCCAGCGTGTCGCTGTGCTGCTCCGACACGCATCAGTCCGTCTCACATGGGGGCAACTGCTGGCATCTGACCGAATCCATGCACAGCAGACAGAACAGTTTGGACACAGTCAACACCGTCCTGGCGGAGGACACGGAGATACTGGAGTGCTCGGGTCAGTGCGCCAAGCTGCCCGAGCTGGAGGACGTGCCATGGAGCCTCGGCGAGGTGGAGGACGCACTGAGGAAAGACGAGGACCTGATGGTGGGCAACCCGCCACCGGAGGTCTTGGCGCGGCTGTCGGCTCTCATCAGCCGCGCGCTGGTGAGGGTGGCGCGGGAGGCGCAGCGGCTCAGCCTGCGCTACGCCAAGTGCACCAAGCACGAGATCCAGAGTGCCATCAAGGTGGTGCTCTCATGGACCATCTCCGTCAACTGCATCACGGCGGCTCTGAGCGCCCTGTCCCTCTACAACATGAGCACCGGGGACAAGTTCAGCCGCGGCAAGTCGGAGCGCTGCGGGCTGGTCTTCTCCGTGGGGAAGTTCTTCAGGTGGATGGTGGATAGTCGGGTGGCCCTCAGGATCCACGAACACGCTGCCATATACCTCACCGCCTGCATGGAGAGTCTGTTCAGAGAGGTGTTCAGCCGCGTCCTGCGCAGCGCGCTGGTGGAGAGGGACAACGGGATCCCCAAGTTTACGCTGGAGTCACTGGAGCAAGCCATCAACAACGACTCGGAGGTGTGGGGTCTGCTGCAGCACTACCAGCACCTCATCTGTGGCAAGAATTCAAGCGGTAAGTTCAGATGCAGATCAGTGATTATTCATTGGAATATGATCTTGAACACCTTGGTGGTCCATGCGTGGGGCTCATTTTGTGAAATCCACCATATAAGCCAAATCACATTCAATTTTCCCCTGAAACAAGTAAAGAACATCTTAATTAAAATGTCCACGTGTTCCAAGAAATATCTAGAAACAAGTGGCTGTACCTTTAAACAAATAGACTCAACTGGGACCAATCAGTCTTGATTGGAGACAATTGATTTCCTTTCAAAAACAAACATAAATATGAACCTCAGTTTCAAATCTTATTTATTTCATTTGAGGACAAATCTGAGTATTTGATTGAGCAGATACTTTTCGCAGTGCACAACGTGATAATCTTCTTCGAGTTGGAAAAGCAACACTATACTAGAAGCTGTGTAATTATGCTGGGGAACAACCACTGCTTATCTAGCTGGTGTAATTGCACTCCCAAACAAAAGGACGTGACAGTTTTTTGAATATTTATCAGCCTCAGCTCAGACCTCAGGGCCCACCTCTGGATCAGGAGCTGTCATGGTGTCAAAGCTCTGCAGCAACAAGAGTCAGAATCGGTATTTATGGTTAAAAAAGATCAAATAAGCTTATTTTTTAAAGCTATTGTTCTCAGACTTTCATGAGAGACAAGAATGTTAATGATTGTTTATGATAGAGTGAGACTCTGGGCATGTGCAGGGGGCGTATATAGAATATGTGGTGTCGTGATTTTGCAGAAACAGGACTTGTGTTTATCTTGTGTGCTGGCCTTGTTGGTGATGCTATTACTGTCTCACTCCAGAAGGTGTAAGCTGTCAGTGTGGGCAGGCCCTCTCATCCAAAGCCCTGAATGAGTTGGCTGAAACTATAAAGCAGAAGGGACTTGAAATGTTATTCTTTCACCGAGAGCCAAGCTGGAAGGTGGGGGGAGGGGGGGGGGTCATATTGCAGATATTTTGCTAATGGTTGCAGTGTGATTGTTTTCACCAGGAACGATCACTCCAGAAGCAGGGGAGAGATTGACCTGGAATAGTTGTCATCCGCTCCTCAGTGATCCGTCATGATTTGAAATTCAGTGCCGTGCATGCAGGTTTTTCTTTCACAACAAGTTCTTTTCTATAATCCAGACCCTTTAGCCTGTGTCATGTACAACCCGTGCAACAATAGTTAATCAATTAATTGATGACTGGAGGACAATTCTCAATCAAAAATGTTAAACATTTTGATGAGTCAAGCGTCTTTCGTTTGAACTCTTGGTTGAACAAACATAGATGTCACCTTCAGTTGAAATTATGATTATGAACTGTGATGGCCTTTTTTTTTTAAAACTAAACAATAAATAATTGGTAGATCAAAAATCGTTGCAGCCTTAATTGTCTGGACCATTGACATAAATAAAAAGATGGATGACGCGTCTCCACTTCCTCCCACTGTCCAAAAATGAAGCCAAAATATATATAAATACGAGCGCTGACATCTTGCGTTGGTGACGTCATTTGGAGCCAGTCTGCACAGTAGTGATCAGGCAGTGGAGGCAGTATCAAGTTCCTGCCCATACGCTGACTCGACTCAGAGCAGGGCTCAGCTGTCAATCATGACGTTTCAAATAACTAATTAAAACCAAGCTGAACATAAAAATGAACACTTGAACATACATCAGCATGATAAGAACTACCTAAAATGAGAGAAACCATCTTTGGGAAACATTAATTTGACATGTACTTTGAGTTTTTAGGTTGGCCCATGTCCAATCTGCTAACATGGAGTGGGAGGGGTTTATGGCCTGTACTGCAGCCAGCCACCAGGGGGCGATCGAGATATTAGGGGAGCTCTCATGTCCTTTATTTAACAGTCAATGGTTTAGATGATGAAATGTCAAGCAATATTGAGAAAAAAAAATGCTGATCACAGTTTCCCAGAGACCAAGGTGACGTCTTATTTTCTGCAGATTTATCAACTAATTGTTGCAGCTTTAAACTGGACATGGGACATTTATTCTCACTTCTTAAACCTCTTTATTCAACATTGATATTTGGCCTGTTCGAAGATGTTCTTTGCCTTGAAATTGCAGGAGACAAACAGGTAGTTTTCTCTATAGATAGGATGCGGAGACAAGCAATGCATCCCCCTCCACTCCTACCCTTGGAACGCATCATTTCCTGATGGTGCAGAGGAGGCTACAATTTGCACTCACGCAAAACAGCATGATGTCATTGTGTGACAGTAAGGAAGGCAGAAATGTGAGGATTTTAAACATGTTTTTTTTTGTGACCATTTATTTAAAACATTTCCAGAAGCTTTATGCGTGACTTTGGATTTATGGCCTGGTCACACTTAGACAATAATAAGTCATTAAAAGGTCACATTTCAAATTGACTTATCAGACCTGGGGCGGAATTATAAACCATCCTTAATTAGATGTTAGTCATTCTGTAATATGCGTTTTTGAGCTTTTTGCAAATGACGCTAGGTATGAGACCGTTGCGAGGGAGCAGGGGAGGCCTTCTGGTACGTGTTTTAAATTTCACCTGCATGGGGAAGAAAAGCAATGCAGCACATAATGACTACATCCACGTCACTCTGCACTCCCACTGATCATACCTGAAGGATAAAAGACCTTTCAGTGTGCACATTCAAGATTCACATGTAGGTGTTTCATGCAGCTTTCATGGGGCTTTTGATGTGATTACTAATAATCTCACTCACACTGATTCTGAAACTAGTAACACCTATAATATCGTTAACTGTCAGGTGGAGGCAGATATGTTTCAACCAACAGGTCCTGATAATGAAATGACAAAAGCGTTATTGTTTGTCCTTCAAAACAGTCATAAAATGGTTGTATGAGATACTTATCCATAGTCAGTGTATTATCTACAAGGCAGCTGACACACACACACAATTTGGAGAAGCAGCAGGAGTACCGGCAGCTTAATGAATTACAGCCACCTAAAAAAAGGTCCAAAAATCAATATCAGTTTAAGTGTACGATATATTTAGAATGTTTTCACTGCCTTGATGTGAGGAAGCCCTTTCTGATGGGAAGTCATTTTACCTCGCAGATCACAGCTCTTGATCGGTCAGTTTGTTTGTGTTATTGTGTGATTTCACTGTTTTGAAGTGTGGATTCACAGAAGTCACATAATGACACAATAATAAGTAATCAATCGAGGCTAGCAACCCATGTTTTCTACATGGTAAAATTACTGTTTTTGTGAAAGGAGGCTTTGGAGGGAGCGATATAACGAATGGGCTGTCTGATGGTAAAGTGGTGAAAATGTGGACCAGAATAGGTCGCTTGTTCAGTTCATGTTTGAACAAACATCAGATTGTTTAGTTTTTCTGAGGTGGAAGGTCTTATTTTCAATTCTTTCACTCGGGGCACACAGTTCCCAACTCATGCATAAGTATTCTGCTATGACTTAACCTTAACTTATTGGACACATTTGTTGTTTAACTATGAGTAAGGCTAACCAAACTGTTAGGTTAACCCCAATCTTAATCTTAACTGTGACACGTGTGTGCAGATCATCCTCACTAAAACCAGAGAAAATAGACCTGAAACATAAAACAATGTGTTGGGTTGCAGCTACATGCATAAAGCACTAGTGAAACGTGAGCCATTACTCAGCCTGCGTTGACAGATTTATTGATTAAAATAGAGGTGTATCTGTTCCATCAGATGCATGTGAGATGGACGACTGAAAAGCGTAGTTGAAACGCCTGCTGTGTGCAGGCCTTCAAGAGCAAGATGCGTGTCAAAACCTATTGTTTTCTTTGTACGCCTGCACACCGGGCTTCACTGTCTTGCCTTTATTCAAGTCATGACAAACTGATTCAACAAGATACAGCAATCTCCAGAAATGCAGCTGTTTTATCATATTTGTTTCCTAGATCAACACATTCTGGCTGCGGTACCTTTAGTAATTTTTCCGTCTGTATGTGTTGTCCGGTGTGTGCTATGATTGAAGCGTACCAAATGAAAATGATGTCCACTGATGTGTTTGGCACTTGCAGGTGCAAGTCCAAAGATTTGGCCATAATTTTATTTTAAAACGTCCAAAAAATGAACTAACATTACCAGCAGAATGTGAAGAAACAACAGTATTGACGTTACGTAAAAGGCATCTTGTGTGCAGAAATATCCACTGAAGTTAGCATGCTAACCTGCTAGCCCCGGCCCGTACTGTATCATAATTGTAGCCTCCCGCAGTTTCAGCTGGAAGATGAGCGGCAAGTTTTCTAACTAGCGTTTATTCTTATAAGTAAACAAAACAAACTCACAAAATGTAATGAAAGGAAATGTTCTAACACCTATTTTCATAAAAAACACAACTGTACACCTTCTGAATTTAAGTTTCTCACTATAACCAAACTTAATCAACAAGCTTAATGGCCTTAAAATCATCGTAAAACACATTTCATTCAAAGGAGACATAAATTAGATAAAACTTACCAATACTGTCTTGGTTTGTCTTTCCACAATCACCTCAGGTTTGGTCGAAGTAAATCCTCAATTCACAGAGTAAGATGTGAAAATATTCCACCTATGCCTGTGGTGCATATTCCTATATGCCTGTCCCCGCCTGCTGTGTCCTGTCGTCCCCGAAGTCATAACGTTAGTCCTTGTCGGAGCCGCTGTAAATCACCTCCGTACTTTATCTCCTGTCATCAAACTGGCCTCCACTGGTCTCAGAGGCTGTGTCCGTTCCCAGTTTGGTTTCCAGCCGTGTTCAGGCCCCGGAGACCAAATGCCCGCTGTGACTCCCCCTGTGATACAGGCTGTAGGGCTGCTAGCTCCACCGCTAACTGAGCTAACACCCGCTATTCTACAACCAAAAATAATTACACAGCCCAAGATAACTACAGCAGATATTACTCTGGTGATATGCTGCCCCCTATATATTTGGTGGCACCTTCAAATTCTGGCTATATATTACTAAATTGCTCTTTTAAACACAGGTAAGCAACAATATGTGTGGTACAAATCAGTTGGCCTAAATTTTGGTGAGATTTTATACAAATATTTAAAGTGAAAGTGTTGCAGGTGGATGGTATAATTCTCGACAAGGATCCTCCATGTTCGCCTTTCTCATCAGTCACGTTAAACAACCCAATGACAACTGATGTCAGAAATAAACAGCATGGTCATCAGCTTCCAAACCTGCCGGGGCGGCATTTAAATTTGGGATCCTGAATGACTTAATTGTATCTGATTATGTCTGTCATTTGCCTTGACCTTCCCCGAGGAAGTGATCCAACCTCCGCAGGACAGATGACACAACATAATGGAACTGCATGGCCTGCTACAGTCAGTTTATTAAATTAGCAGTGGGGTGTCTATTCTCCCTCCTTCTTCACTCTCTGTCTTTCACACCATATTTTATTTGTTTTTTCTGCTAGAGGGCGGGTGTCATGTTTGCATAGTTATTTTCCACTGTGGTTTTTAATAAGCTCAACTCATAACCACATGATTCTGGCAAAGCCTTTTGTTGTCCATTCTGTTATTATTTTCCGCCTGTACTTCCCTTCCTTAGGGTGGACTCGCAGATGAGCTGACAGATTGGCGTTATTCTAGTGGAGACGCGAGCATCCGGGCGGGCAGGCTGGTTGTGATGGATTTTTATGTCACAGTAATTTCATAAGACCAAAGGCTGCACCCACACCCCTCCGCCACGCTTCATTTTCAGCATTGATCAGCCACTGTGAAGTTATGTGAAGTTGTTTTCGAGGCCAAGAAGTTTTTTTTTATGAGCTGCATCCATTTCTTGTTCTCCTCCGTGTTAGTGGCTTTGAAAATATTGACTTTCATTTCATATGCTGCTCGGTGATTTCCCTGGAAGGGATTCCAAAAACACCTATAACTCTGCTCAGGGCCAGTGAAACCGGCCCAACGTGTTGTGGTTTTATTACTTCCATGTCATCGGAGTGTAGATCCCCATTCCATTTTCAGAAACTAGGTGAAAGCACTGGGTCAGGATGAGATAATGAGAGGAATGTGAGAGCGGCGAATGCTTAATGTTGTGAGGCAGTAAAGTGCGGGAAGAGAAACCAGGCTGGAGTGTCAGCTGGAGGAGGTGGTGGTGAGGGGGCATTGGCGCAGGTCCCTCAGCGATATAATTATGCAGCTCTCTTTAATTAACACTTGTGCTTATCTAGTAGTCATTAAGATTAGGAATTAGCAACGGGAAACAAGCTGGAGAGAACAAAGATGATAATTCCTCTCATTCATTTTCAATACCCGTTTCGCAGGTATGTTTGATCTGATTAGCCTGTGTGGCCAAGATAAAATGTCTTCTAGACATTCAGACCTGTGGACTTTCTTTGCCATGGTTACTTACTGAACAGTGACACAAAAAAAACCTCTGTTACATCACTTGTCCTTGTTGTCGACACTTCTTTACACCCTCAACATCGATGCCTGCATGGCTGATCAGGAAAACGTCATCAAGAACACTGTTCATAGATTTCAAGACCATACTTCTGAAGTCAGCATTTGCCATTTTGACTTACATACAGTAAAATTGGCTACTTATCTCGACAAAAAGGGCAAGAGTCATTTTAAATTATACTCTGGCTGATATTGAATTTATATGATATAAAGGAATAATAAATGATTGATGAATGATTTATTGGCCAATATTCTTTAATAACCTTTATAAGGTCAGTGCCCACGTCAATAATTGTCTTTAGCTCAAGAAAATATGAAGGCAGCACAGGAACATGTAACTCAACAAATGTGGTATGTATCGGTGATAAACTTATAATGGTACATCTATGTACAATTCATTACTAGGGCTCTAGTATGAATGCAAATTTTCTTATTAAATAAATCAAAATGTAAAATCCAGTTCAAATCAATTTCTGTGTCCCACCAAAAATAATGAACCCATAAGGAGTAAAATGTGATCTTAAGCATTAAAAAATCTATATTAATGTACATTTTAGATTAAAATATAAGCATATAGGCTACTATTATAAACCCAATATAAAAAAATGATACAAAAAGTGATACCCATATATAAAAATGTCCTCTCATGATTGTTCAGTTGTCCACTCAGGTGATTATTAAATTAACAGGAAGTAGATGCTATGCTATGCGCCTAAATTCAGTCAGCTAGCTAGCTAGCATGAACATTGACTATTAGGAAACAGTGACCAAAGGTCCACACAAGATCCAGGAAGAAAAGATGTTGAGGCAACTAAAGAAATATTTAGAAAACAAAAGCAACATGTGAGGAAAATCAGCCGAGTTAGCCACCAGTACCAGCCAAGCTAACACCTTAGTGACTAACGTTAGCATTCACATTCAACAAAGACACCTGCTCTCTTCAGCTGTTTTAATGGTCAGTAAAATGCTAAAGCTTTTTCTTAACCACTGATATTGTGTGTATGTTGTGCTGTTGTTGTTGTGCTATGTTCTGTGTGAATCTGTACATGGCACGAACATACAGTACATTAGCTCCACTTTGTGCCTCTCTGTCATTACACTTGAGACTACAGAGCTAAGCATCTCATTTTCTAAAAGATAGGCCTGAATCCCTGGTGATCTTCCATAATCATCAAAGACTCTTCTCAACAATTGGATCAAAGTATAATTTTTACTGGCGCATAATAATAAGAAAATGGAACAGATTTTTCTAAACAGTGACTCTACTTCCTGTGTGTTTGCTTTGCTGTACAATAAAAAGATGTTAGCCTGTAGAAAAAATATTGCTAGCTAATTTTCTTGGTATTGGAGTTAGCTGAGTTTGATGGCACCTCAGTGGGAGAGGAAGGTATCAATGGAAGCAATGCTGTGATGACAAAATGACCTAATTCTATAGCACAAGTTTGGAAAATACATCCAACTGATGCCATGGTGAGATTAGACACATCCTGAAAGTCTGGAGATTCACTGGGCTCCTTTGATGTCGACACCATTTTTATGACAGTGGCTGTCAGAAGATACTGTGCTGTTTGATGTTATCTGTCAGCAGTACACAAACTTAATTCAACAGTTATCCTTGAGAGACTCATGAAGCACCATCAGTTATCATGCTCCTTGTGCTTTAATTTGAACTTCAGTAATAGATTTTTTTTTTGTACGATATGTCTTGAAAAATAACTTTTTTTCCGTGAAGAGAGTCACAGTAATGCCAAAAGATGGTGTTAACAGTTTGAAAAGATGTTTCAAACAGAATATAGTATTTTCAACTCATTCTCATCCCAGCTCGTCACATACCAACATCTTGTCATACTTCCTTTGCATCTTCTTCAGACACGCAAATTACCCTTTGGCGTCGCCGGCCAGCACACTAAGCCTTCCCTTTAGCGTCTCTAGCTGACGCGCAAAGGCTCACTCCCTCCATGTCTTATCCTGACGCACAAGGTCTACATTACTTTGCTTAAGTTTAGGCACAAAACATCCATGACGTTTGGTTAAGTTTAGGCACAAAACCTACTTGGTTAGGTTCAGAAAATGACTGGTGACGCTTCGTTTCAAATGGGACACGAATTCCGGTCTCCTGGGTGAAAGTCTTGTGGAACCCTTCACTCAACCCCGACCTCCACCCCTCTTGGCACCATTGCAGGTACATTAAACCCTTGTACGTCTTTGCCTGATGCCAAAGGGTACCGTGTGCATCTGAATGGGTCACAAAGGGCCGTGACAAAACTTCGTTATCTGATGAGCTGGGAATGAGAACGGGCTGGTATTTTCATGTGTTTCACTTCTGCTGCACCTCAAATGTTTTACAACTAAATGAATCAAGGTTGAATTTTTAAAATAGCATTGAACAGTCCATTGAAAATTGTTCATTGTTTCTATTGAAAGACAAGTTTTCATTTTAGAATACCTTTAACATCACAACTTCACCCCCTCTGATGTTGCATCAGAGATGGATATCTCAAAACCTCGGCACACGAAACCAAAACCGTTAAACCAGTAGTCCTCATGTCTTACAGCTCTAAAACACTTGTGGTTCAGCAGAAGTGAAAACAAAAAAGATTTCAAATCAAAAGTGAGGCTTTATTCAGTTGTTGTGATGTTGTAACACATAATCTGAAGTTTAAATCAGGCAGGTAAGGACCAATTTGTATCTTGTCAACTATACTGTATGTTTTCCTCCTTGTTAGTCGTCTCTAGGTTTCCGTTATTGCACCACACACTCTTGTTGCACAGAGTCTGTGGTTGATGCTTTTGATCACACTTAAAGCACTTGTTTGGGGCTGTCACTCACAGGACTCTTCTTTGTGCTTTAGAAAAGAATCCTGTGATATTCTGCACAATGAATCCCAGCTGGACTTAAGCAGTCACTGGAATTCTCAGAAACCGTCAACTAAAATCAAGACTTCTGTGAAAACACAACTATGACTAACGCTATTGAGACCGATTTTTGAAACTCACACATTATGAGTCAAGCTATTGACCAATTGTGAAATGTTTGGCGTTCTGTAAAGTCATTCTTGGACAGGCCTGAAAAAAAACAATCACATCCTCTGACAGTCATTTATTGAGTCAGGGTTTGTTTTTTTCGCCTCTCTGGGACTTTTTATGATTGCTTTTTGAACTGTTGGCTAGTACACAGGCGGTGTCACTTCAAACCTGATAGTGTTGCTCTGTGGTTAGTTTCCTCATGCTGTCAGAGAGGGGGATTTCTTGCTAGAATCAACAACAAAAAATTAGCATTACAAAAGCTTTATGTAGGCACTCATCAAAAGATTTGGTCGGGGGAAAATAAAACTGATTGCCCACTTCAGTTTAATGGTTCATTAAATCAATTGTTATAAAACACGGGATGCAATAATATCACTTCAGCAATATACTTAAGTTTGTTTGTATTACTCATTACTGCCCAGCCCTTGTGCTGTTGCATTAAGCACTTGGGTAGATGGCTTACATTGTTCCAGAACCATGTAAGTTATTTTTAAAAGCCTCAGACATCAATCACAACTCCCCCCTTGCTTATTATCTTTCCTCTGCTATTATTTCAGGCACTTACTACAGACTCCTGGAGTTTAAGTTGTTTTTGTGAAGTAAAATACATTAAAAATCGGATACAGCCTATATTCAGTTTATTTCCTCCATTTGAAAACTTGTTCTGACTGCTTTGCACTCTTTATATGGTATTGTTGACACTGGCTTCTCTGCTGACTGCACTTCAAAATGAATGAAATGAATGAAAGTGACGGATGCTTATCTCTCCACTGACTTCTTTCCTCCAGACTATCTTTCAGCTTCTTCCCCCTCACACTTCCCTTTAAGACAAACTGGGATTTGACAGTTGTTGTATGTACATATTTGTGCAAGGAAATAAATTCGACAATGATAGCGTGGCTGTTGTGCAGGAGGACAAAGACATTTTTTTGTGGGCATTTAGTCAAGTATGCTACTTAAGTACACATTCGAGGTACTTGTACTTTACTCCAATTCCATTTTATCACCTTTACTGTATATTATTATTCCACATTTCATAGGCAAATATTGTACTTTTTACTCATTTGTCTGACAGCTATATAGGCCTAAACATTTTAAAAGCCCTCTTGGATTAGCTGGCTTGCTAACTTTAGCACTGATTCCCACTAGACATCCCTTGTCTTTATTTCTCCTGAGTCATTGTTAGCTCTCTCCCACACTGAGTGTTTTGTTATATTAGTCCTACATCATAGAAAAGAGAGGGTTGAGGGTTGCCAACAGTTAGGAGGGCCCATTGTGCTGTTTATGTTTAAGTTTAAGTTTATGTTCTTGTTGGAAAGTGGAAGCTACGAGGCTAGGCTAACTAGCCTAGTGTGCTAACTGACAAACCTAGCTTGCAAATGTTAGCACTGATTCCCACTACTTTGCATTAATTTTATATTACTTGCCGTCGCAGCTTTTTCTTTTTTGTGTGTGTGTGTTTTCTTACTTTTAGACTATTCAACTAGTCTAAGTTTAAATTGAAGTTCGTGTTCCAGTCAGGAAATGGAAGTTAGGAGGCTAGGCTAACTAGCCTAGTGTACTAACTAGCAAACTAGTTGTCTTAGCTTGCAAATGTTACTGCTTCCCACTGGAAGTTACTTTTTATTCAAATTATTTCAACACCTGCTGAGTCAACGGTTCTGGCTCCTACACACTCAATATTATACAAAGGAGCTAGGCTAGCTAATGGCTAATGGTGGCAAACGACCAGACTTTGAAAAGTCAAAGTAACAGGGAGTTCTGTAACCTTTGCACTCTGTACCTCAGACAGTGATTCAAATCATTGACATGGAGAAAGTAATGTTAGGAACTAACATACAGAAAATAATGAATTAATGAATGAAAAATCTCTCTCAGATCTCTGTCCTCCTTTTTAGACCATCTGCGCCTTCTTCTTTCCAGTAAACCAGTTTCCTGTAAATTCGATGAGCACTTCCAATAGAAACAGGAAGTCTTTTATGTCTCTCTCCTTTACGGTGTGTACAAAGTCTTTTATATTTTTGCTTGTGATGACTCAGAGTGTCTTCAGTTGACCCCAGCCTGTTTGTAGCTTTGTATTGGCACATTTCTGTCGGTGGGTCACATTTTTGTTCAATGTGAACACTGATAGTTAGCCAGCGTCTCGCAGCAGCCTCGATAAGCACAGATTACTACAAACTATAACATGATTACTTGGCTTCCACTATAGTCTGTCCTTCATGTTCTTGCAGGAGTGATTAAAGGCTTTGCTAGAATCAACAAGAATTTTTTTTTTCCACAGATCTTTCCATGTCGTCCATATTTAAACAAGATCCAATGTTCTTCTGATAGAAAACGAATCAAACCAAAGGGCAACAGCTTTTTGTGTTTATTTTATTTGGTTGTAATAAGTGTGGAGGAGCTGCAAAAAGTACCAAACAGGGATTAAGAGCTGAATGTTAGCATTTCTACCTCTTGGATGATTTCATATACAACACCTCACATGTGATGTATTTCAGCTGTGGCCTCCTTCACACAGTTATATTCAAAAGCTTAGTAAGGACACATAATTTGTCAGCCTGCATTGAATTGTGTAGTGCTTGTGTAATACTTGTTAGTCATGTATCAAGAAAGGCCTTTAAGTACTGCAGGGAGTCTTCTCTTCAAGCTTATAGTCTGAAAGCAGCTTTTCCAGCTGTTTGAAAAAATGGGATTGTAAAAAAGTTTTACTTTTTTATAGACAGTGATGCTTTAAAATAAATACAGATGATCCGATACCATTTTTTCCTTCCCGATACCGATTAGTATTACCTAACTGAGCTTTAGTGTCAGCCGATATATATATTAGCATTATTTATTTATTTTTAGCAGCTGATGTGATATGACTTCCATCATTTTATGGCCTGGCTCAGGTTTATAAAACATGGACAAGAATGAATTTCATAAAACTGTCATTTATTATCTAGTTTAATAGTCAGTTGAAGTAAAACAATTCAGTGGCTGTTCATTGATTTTTGGCAACTTGTGCAGTAAAAAATCTGTTAAGTTGCATACAGGTGCATATCGTTTTGGGGCTCATATATTATGTGCATCGGTGCATGCTGTAGATTTGTGCACCTGCAGATACCCAATCCAGCATTTTCGGCCACTTTGGAAGCATTTCTGATACTGATATTGGTATCGGAAGCACCCTAAAACAATTATTTGATTTTGATATCTGACTTGAATCAGTATCAAATGAGACTTTCAAACTGAAACTGAAATCTGAACACCGGATTGTGTGTGATAAATTTAAATGTCTCATTGTTTGTTTTTAATATATGTACCCAAGACTCCCTGGAAACCACCACTGAGACGGGAGTTTTGAAATAAAGTCAATTAAACTAAATCGAACAGCTTCATTCAGCAAAGCTCCCAGTGAATCGACGTCTGAGCTTAGTTTTTAAAATATAAATATCTGTGTTTTTTTAGGTGGCACATTCCACTATTTTTGACATCGTTAATACAGCTGCGTGGAATATGATCAACATTCGATGTGCTGTGGAATTATATTGGGTAAAAATGATTGGATTGTGTTATTATTCCACAAAATTATGTTATGTTTTTTTTTGTAGTTTCAGACATATCTCTCAGCTCAAATTGAATAGTTTAAACAATTACTGTATTAACAATAAAAACAACTGATAGATTAATTGATAATGAAAATTCCTAACACAAAAAGGCTCTTTTCATGTTTTCATTCATGAAAATGTTGCACTGGTCACTAAGGTGGATAAATAGAGCCTCCTTCACTCGTGTCCACCGAGCTGCAGGGTTTCAGTGTTGTGTTACATCCTGACAGGACATGCAGCTTCTCCTGCATGCCATTGCAGCATTTAATTAATGAGGGATGAGTGCGGGATCAGTTTCTGACTGTTCCCAGGTGGTGATGGGAAATTAGGCTCCGTGCTCTGGGGTGAACCATCTGGTGCCACAGTGACACAAAATAGGCCAACGACAGGGGTACTGAGCATTCTGGGTAATGGAGTTTTGAGATTAAGACTTGGACACATCCTCCCTCCCCTGTTCTCCTTTGTGTGTCGTCTGTTAATCCTGACTTGACAAGTGCAAACACCAGCTCGCACAGCCCACATTAACAAAAGGGAACTCCATTTACGTTTTTTTATTGCTTTCAACATTTCCTGTTCTGCTCATTGAGAAACGGCGACAGCGACATAGTCCCACTACAGTATAGCTGACATCCTGAGCTGCTCACAACTTGACTCACATGAAGATGTAGCAATTTTGTTCGCTGCTATTGTGTAGGCAGGAACACTTCCTCCCACTCACACGGAGCATTTCATAATGATTACGAGACATCGAAAAGAAAGCTACAAGGAGAACTTCTCTGTCTAAGCAATGTGTGGTTGCTGCTCTCATCACCTCCACTTTGAGACTTTTCTCATCAAACCTTCGCCTGTTTCTTATGCTGAGGATGTTTAATTAGACATTTGATGCCATCTCAGCCTGATCTCTTGTCCTCACCTCTGAGTGCTGTTTTCCTCCTTAATTAGCAGCTTTATTGTATTTTAAAGTGAGACAATGACAGCGTGTAGCAGCTATAACGCTAAATAATATTAAGAAATTATAAAGGTATGGGGCTAAATTTGGTATTTTTGTGTGGGAGACTACCAGGGTTCCCTGTTTTCATTAAAAATGATGGTAGTGGGTGACTGGGAGGGACTGCATACAGCTAAAAATCACTATGCGTCCTCTGAATATGTGATTATTCACCTAAAATTGCTCCAAAAATATACCTGGCTGCATTAGCTGCCCCGAGGCAGTGACATTTTTTTTTTTTTGCAAATCTACAGAGCAAACCCAAATGAATAGCACTAATGACCTGCTAGCACTCAACATATTGTGCTGATGTGTTTGGATTGAGGTGATAAATGGATAATCTTTGTGATTTTAGGCTATTGATCTGGTCCAAATGCATTGTGTACAAAGGAGGATTATGAAATCAATAGACAGCAGGATGCTGAGAAAATGCAAACAAGAAGTGCCACTCCACCCCCACTGAGTCCTAAAAATCAGCTCCAGTGATTCCAACAGAGCCTTTTGTTAGTGAAGTTGAAAGTGAAACTGAACAATTGATTGGATAGAATATTAATTAATGTGGAAGAAGTATTTCCTTCAGTTCCTTGCTTAGTTTGGTTACTCTGTCTCTGTCTCCTAATACATGTGTTCACATGTAGCTAACATGTTATTATACATAAAAACAAACAATGATTAGTCTGTATTACTCTGCTGTGCCACCTGTCTGGTTGAACCTGCTTTGTGTCATCTCATAGCTTATTGGCTGACGTGACAGACAAGCTCAGACACAGCAGGGTATAGGCAGGTTACATCACAGCTCCTGTACCAAATCCTGATTCTTTGCCAATAACCAGCTTACTGCAGGCGTGCCAACACACAAACAGGTGTATTATCACACACTGGCACTTGTGCGTGTTTGTATTGCTGCACCTGTGGAAGTGTTTGGTGATAAACCTCACAGCTACATGAATATTTGAGCACCTGAAATCAATCCTAATCAAATTCAAAAATAGGCGTGACAGTGAGCAAAATTTCTTCATTTGGCTAAAAAGTTCTCCATTCTGAAAAGCTTCCAACACCATGAGTCCCACTAAAGCAGCAAAACACATGTGTCTCTATACTTGTGAGGACCCTCGCTCACATAATGCAGTCCCCATCCCCTAATATTGACAACATATTGTCATCAGATTTCTTAAAACCTCACTAGTCCTCACTTTCCAAAGATGTCCCCACTCTTAAGTTCCATCCATCCATCCATCCTGATGCTGAAACCACCTCAACTGGCTTTGACTCTCTGAGATCCTTACTGTATGTCTAAGGCTGAGTTCAGCCACCCTACTAAAGAAACTACTTTCACCTGCTTGCATCCGCACTCTCATTCTTTCCATCACTACCAAAATGACCATCGTAGAGGGTTGGAACGTGAATCGAAAGCTTTGCCTCCGGGCTCGGCTCTCTCCTCACACCGATCCGGTACAACGCCTGCATTATGGGTCGATCTCATGCTCCATTTAGACCCAGAGAAAACTTGACTTCGCTTGGAGCAGCAACTCACCCACTGACCCAGAGGGCGCAAATCCACTGTTTCCTCGAAGAGAACTCTTAAATTTAAAATCGTAGACTGGTCCTCACAAAGACAGGAGTACAAGAGCACACACACACACACACACACACACACACACACACACACACACACACACACACACACACACACACACCAAGGTTATGAATCCCAGTGTTGCATCGTCACCCACCTGTTGCTGCTGCTGCTGCACCCATGTGTAACAAAGAAAGCTTGTGTAACTTACAGTATCAGGTGTGCATTCAATCAGGTTTGTTGAATGCAATAACAGACAAAACGTTGTCATCATTTCATAACATGAACAAAAAAACCTCTTTGTGTTCAACAGCTATCATTAAGTGCAGAGATAGGTGTTCATGCATATCCTGCAGTGCCAATTTTGTTTTCCCAAGAACTCATTCACCTATGCTAATGCACACCTACACAATGCAGCCGCCATGATACCACTCCTGTGTCTGCACATTCAAAGTAATCCTCAAGCTTCATGGCGGCAGATTTTTCCCACACTCCCCTCTCATCTGTACCCACAATCCATCATAATGTCCCAGGGGCTGCCTGGTATCATCATCAAAATACAGTTTGATTTTGGCTTGTATTTCGCCCATGAATGCATCATCGGGGGGGGGGGGGGGGGGGGTTGGAAA
>JBBPCS010000330.1:2485916-2497575 GCA_037974645.1 Hollardia meadi
TAATTTTTTTTCCCCCCCCCCCCCCCCCCCCAAACCCCCTTTTTCCCTCACCAAAAGCCACATCCTTGGCTTCTAGGCTGTGTATTTACGGATCATCTATGTATATCTTATGCTAACCCAGTGAGTCAGGTCATGCATGAGACGCCGGAGCCTTCCTGTCCACTGCTGTGGCTGGAAGTTCGACTCGTGCCACTCGCATTCAGCCGCCAACGAGTGCTACGAGTGAAATAAAAAAAGGGGGGGGGAGGGGGGGATGGCCGCGCCCTTAGAGGAAAGCTGCTGTGTATGGACGGCTGGTCCTCCAGCTCCCTAATTGGATGGCGTTACATAAGCCGGACTCCCCCAGTGCACTTGAAGAAAAACACAGCAAGGGTGCATACAAGGATGCATGAGTGGTGCATATCCTAATTTTAGGGCTAAAATGGAGATTTTAGGCAAATGCTGAAGAAGTAAAACTGCATAAATTGTGTAGTTTTCCCACACTAACTCATGAATAAACAAAGGAACACAAAAACTTTACAATCTTATTTCCAAGCGTCAAGCCTGATTGCATCTCACTTTTAATTGGTAGCAGGCAGTGGTTCCCTCAGTGGGTATAGTGGATGTTTATGCTGCATTCTTTTTGCAGGATTTTGCAGATTAATTTACAATAAAGTCTAAAGTAGCACAGCTCTGCTGTTTTTTTGTGTTTTTTTTTTTAAATGTTGTCTTTGAATTCAGTTCATTAGTTTCAGAATGATCTGCTAGCCTTGCAGCTACAGTCTGCTCACAAGCAGTGCTTCCCCTCCTTTCTGTTTCATCTAATAAGAAGCTATCAGGAGAGTCATCACAGGGCTAATTTTAGAGTAAGGTAGTGTGTTTTGTGTTCTGGGAAGTGCCTGGTGCTTAGCATGAAGCAGTTTGAGAGGTCTATAGTCAATCCTGTTCAATTTAGCTTTGTTGCTTCTGTTAGCCAGTTCAAAAATAATTTGTTTCTTAATGTTTTCTTGCCTGTATTTTTTTATTTTAATATGTGCAAATGTCCCTCATCTACAGTCAGTGCGTTCAAAATTCAAACTAATTCTAAGCAGATTTTGGGATCTGCAGTGTGTTGGAAAAGTGTCAAAATGAAGCTACTGATGGCATGCATACTAAATACAGCTGTCCATATTCACAATGCAATACACACAGGAAATAGAGAGAGAGAGCTCCAGAAATGTCTACAAAACAGACAAAGAAAGAAGGATTTAATCTTAAACTTGCAGTTACGGAGGGAAGCCTGTTCTCATGCTCAGCTTGTCAGATAGACGTTTTGTCACGGCCCTTCACGTCCCATCCAGACACACAAGGGTTTTATGTACTGGCAAAGTCATCCGCATCAGTTTCAGACGACTGGAACAGATGACGTAGCGCGACGTACTTTCCAAAGCGAGAAAGGTTGGGGTTGAGTGGAGGTTCAAACACAAGACTTTCACCCAGGAGCCCGGAGTTCGTGTCCTGTTTGAAACCAAGTGTCACCAGTCATTTCCTGAACCTATAACCAAGTGGGTTTTGTGCCTAAACTTTACCAAAGTAACGTAGACCTTGTGTGTCAGGATAAGGCGCGCAGCGCGGGTTAGGGTTAGGGTTAGGGTTAACGTCGGTATGTGATGAACTGGGATGAGAACGGGTTGTACCCTGATATATGGTGAATGTGTTAGCGAACAGTTGCCATATCTAGCCTACATAACCAGCAGACATGTAGCAACACTAGCATTTAGAGAGTTGAATAGAGTTGAATTTCTAGCAATGTGATAAATGTACTGTAAGTCCAATATGTATTCTTTTTTTAAGCTTTATTTTGGTCTCCACCACCTCCTGAGAGAAATATCTGACTCTTTAGCTGCTAAATGCTCCACTACGTTTACCAGCTAGTCGTCATCACTACAAGTGACCATTTTTACATACAATTGGTCATGCGATCCATTTCTTTCTCTATGTGAAGTTATATTGTCAGCTGTATATATGGATTTGTGGAGCTACAGTACCATTTTTGTTTTCATTGCTGAATATCTTTCTTATTCTTTTCTTATTTTCATTTTATATACTTTTTAACTATTTGTTCTACTTATCTATACTTATTCATCTGCTTTTGCTGCTGTAACATCTGATTTTCCCATTTGGGGGAGTCAATAAAACATAATCTCAACTTTCCCGGTGGTTTGGTGCGACCACAGCAGCACCCATAATGCTTTGCTAATTCTGAACAGATCATGTGGATTTAACATTTTGCATATGCATCTGTTATTATGATTTTTTAGCTTGTTTATAAATAAAAATGAAGTTCTTACACAGAGAGACTAACCTCGGTTGGTCAATGACAAGTTGAGAAGTACGGCCAAATAAAATAGTCGGTCGTCTGTTTTTAAACCCTTTCTGTAGATTTTATTCCTACAAAGGGAATTCAAACAATGACAACTATGAGCCAGAAATTACAGTATAGTATTTTCTCTAAATATCCACGGCTCTTATTTACTTGTTGTTATTTACCCTTGAACTGGCAGCCTTTGAAAATGATAAAGCCTTGGAAAGTTCTGGCAAAGCGGCTCCCGTCGTGCAGGTGTTTAGGGGGAATAAGAGGCTTTTTAGGCTTTATGCCTTTGCGACTAAACACTCTTTTGGAAGGGCTCCTAGGAACGGTGATAGAGCCTCATAAGTGTTCAATTACTCCCGCAGCTTGTTACTTGGGGGATGCTGGAGTTTACAGCACCACCCTTGCAACATCTTAATCCGTTACACAACTTTGAAGTCGTCTCCGCTCGCTGTGGAATGAGTTGTGTGGTGAGAAAAGAATGCAGACGCTGTTGGTATCATGAATAAATAACAATAAAGGAAAGTAGCCCGAAGGATGATGAAGTATAGATAGAAGTAGGGATTATAAAGGTAACCAATCGCTTTGATGTGTGGAATTATTATTGCAGAATGTGTTTACAATTCCTGGCTCTGTGGAGAGCAAGCAGCCAGGGGAAACTTTCCCAGACCACCTCAGCTCGTCGTGACAACCATCAATAAAAAAATCTAGACTTTAATTTTCCTTTTTCACTAAATGAGGCGTCGAGTTTAACACTGAGCAGAAACGCTCAGTAAATGACAATAAAGGTGAGGTGCCTGCTAAGGTGCTGCAGCGGCATCCTTTTAGAGGCAAAGAGAAAGCAAGGCCTTGGAAATGAAGGCACTGCAGTGAAAGGGAGATTATCCCCAATTGTTCCTTTCAGCTCGCCTAAGCTGTTCCGATTTACTTTCAAATCAAATCATTCATTTTGCGATCTCATCGGCGTACACCTATAGCATGAGAAGTATCACAGCAGCAGTGTAGTTGCAGCATAAAAAGGCAGATAGGCGGTACAGTCTGCCTTTTCTGCCCCGAGGGTTCAGTAATAGAAAGCACAAAGCTCTGCCAGGCTCATTTATTAGAGCTCTACCTCTTGTGAAAATATAGTGAATGAAATAGGTCATCAATTTTCATGCTTGGTAAACTCCTTTCATCTTGCGGCCACCAAAAGGGGGGCAAAAAAATAATAATGGAAGGCCGTACAGTGCCACAGCCTAAAGGCACCTTTATTAATGACAAAGAAGAAATAAACTGCCACCTTGATGAGCCTGAATGATGGACGCAGGTCTTTTCTGAACCTCATCAGGTCTCAGGGGGACAAACTGAACGAATCAATCGAGACTTCTCCTCACACAATCCACACAGATTAAAGAGGCAGCAGCATTTTTCCATATGTTCGCCAAATGTAAGCCTTTATCTGATGGAAAAATCTTTTCATGAAAGCACTTTGACCTTGTTTTATTGTAACGACCCCTCCACATGAGCGCTAGGAGTGTCTGTCTTTTTTTGTAGTGTTTTGCTTGAGTCTTGTTGAGTGAAGGGTCATCAGCTGGATGAGCTGCACCTGGACCCGGTTTGCCCCCAATAAAATCTCCCATGTTTGGCAGACTCAGTCTCAGGCCGTGACAACTTGGGGCTTGTCCAGGATTACTTTCAAATTTAGTGACGGTCACCATTTTCAAATCTTGACGGTCTGGCACAAGCTGGGTAATTGATGAGAATACATTTTTGATCATACACACTCTTACCCGAGATGTACACATTTAAAGGAAACAAGACACATTATTCCATCAGCTACCTTTTTCATGTATATGCAAATCAAGCCGGGTAATGCAGCAGGTGTTACAATCTTCCCCCTTTATATGAAGAGAACCATGAAATCAATCTTTGGTTGACTGCATGTCATGTTTGAAAATCGTGTTCAAAGCAATTGAGACCTTTCTTGATAAAGCCCATGGGAGATGCATTTGCCTGTGAACATTATCACGGTGAGGGGTTCTGTTTAAACATGAGTGAGCCTCCGACGGCAGGGAAGATAATACACGAGGACTGATAATCACAATAGAATCCAATAACAGTGTTGTGGGATTGGATACCTCCAGAGGTGTCATATTGGATCTAATGAAAAGCTCCATGTATGGTTTGCTTGGGTTGTTATTAATAGTGATTCCATTCTCCGCGGTGTTAGTTGGACAGGTTGCCAGGGTGATTCCCCACTGAGATACTAAATTGCTTCGGGTTATTCAGACAGTAACTGCGTGTGTCTGTTAGACAATAACAGCTAACTTTGAAACTACACTTGACTTTTATGAGTTTTCCTCTTTGCTTTCCTGGTTGTGCTTCGTCCGATTGGCATGTGAAATAGAGCCCACCAGTATATAAAGTAATTAAAATGGCCTCTACCTTTCACCAGCTGCAACATTAAAGCAATGAACACATTAATGTATAACTATTTAAAATCCAGTAATATAATATATAGGATTCTGAAATGAGCCATTCTGCATAATGAGCACTTTTACTTTTGGTACTTTAAGTATATTTTGATGTGAATATTTTTGTACTTGTAACAGGATATTTCTACATTGTAGTGTTATTACTTTTACTTACTTAAGTAAAAGATCAGAGTACTTCTTCCACCACTGCGCCAAAAAACCATAACAATGTGCTGAAAGACACTAAAATACCACATAGAAATGAGGAAAACTAGTGATGATTGTTTGTGGGTTTCTCACTGCAAGCCCCTACTTTTCACTTAAAGTAGCACTGTGATCCATTGTTAATATAAAATAATGTTATAGCAATGAATGATCAGATATGAGACCAGCCTCAAAAATACAAGCACACAAAACTGTGAGTTGGAACAGCAGAAATGTGGAAAAACAAAACTTTTTAAAAAAGCTGACAAATAGATTTTTCCAACACACCTTGGCGATGTGGGACCTGCTTTTGCTCTTCTCCTCTGTAGGAAAGTGTCATATCATGCCGCCACTCTGATGCCTCATAAAGGCCAAAAAATAAAGAATAGAAACAGCAGAGACGTCGGGGTTGTACATCACCAAAATGTGTCCGGTTCCAGTCCAGACTGGGGCCCTTGCACCCACCTGTCTATCACTGTACCAGTTAATAAAAACACCGTAAAGCTATCAGAGGGAACATAAACACCTCTCTTTATAACACAATACAGCTGAGCAGCACCCCAAACTACATCCTCCAAAATGATCCTAAAGTTGAATCAACACCTCCCTAAAACAATTTAATAAAAACTAAACATTATTACCTTCATGAAGGGGGGGATTTATTGCAGGACTGTCAGTTTTAGCTAGGTGTACTTAAACTTTAGGAGTCCCAGATCATGCCGGCATGCTGGCTCTAAACCACTGACATAAATAAAGATGGATGGCCCCATCCATGGTTTCCACTGCCTCCCATTGTAGAAAATGCATTTGGAGCCAGCGGAGCCGCGGTCTCAGGTTCCCGCCCATACACCTGCCCGCTCAAACACAAGCAGGGTTCAACTGTCAATCATGACGTGTCACCCCGTTTTTATAGCATCAAATTAGTAATTAAAACCAAACTGATCAGAAAAATGAACTCTTGAACATACATCAGCGTGATAAGAACTACCTCAAATGACAGAAACCATCTTTGGGAAAAAAAAGAATTAGAGGTGTACTTTGAGTTTTTAGTTTGGCCCATGTCCTACCTGATATTATTGAGGGGGAGGAGTTAATGACCTATACTGCAGCCCACCACCAGGGGGCGATCAAGATGTTTTGGCTTCACTCTTGAGGAGATCTCATGTCGTCCATCTTTATACACGGTCAATGCTCTAAACTGTGTTTTTGGGTCTAATATGATAGACACAGTAGCTCAAAGTGAAAGAATAATTGACGATCATATAGCTGAAACATTGGCATGGTAAACATTTTTTTAACGTGGTTCGTGAAGGCAAAGACTCCTCAAGGCTAATAATCTGGCATTTTATAATCTTACATTTATCAGCCCTCGTGAGCATCATCCTGTGTGCGTTTCATTTAAAACTCGAGTTAGAAGAAAACAACTTGACACACTTCTTCTTCTCTCCCTCTTGGTAACACAGTCGGTGTGGGTAGTGAAGTGGTCCCCACGTTTGGCCGATGATGCTTCACTGCTCTTCTGCAGAGCCAGGTAACTAGGCAACAGGCCTGCCGGTCGACGGAGGTGGGTTTGCAGAGGATGCTGCGGGGAGACTGTGACTTTTGAGATCCACCTCTTGCGTCATACTATAAGACGCTCGCCCAGTGGAAGACGAGGGGCTCGTGTAGGGGGTGGGGGGTGGGGGGGTCGGTCAGGGATTTCTAACTTTATTTATATATTTTTTCATAGGAAGAAGGAATATCCTCTCGCTGCAGTTGTATCATAAATCTGCAGGCAGACTGAGGTTTTCTTGGCTGTCCCGAACCTCGACTCCCACAGAGTCGGGCTGCCTGCCATATGGTGCGGGACACGGTTGAAAAAGAAGAGTGCTGAGGGAGTTTCTGCCTAGAACTGGGTCACTAAGATTGCTGGCTTACCATCAGGGACGATAAACCCACCTAAAACCTGCTTTAACCTTTCTATATTGCACATAACTTTAGAAGCACTAAAGTTATTCCACATGCAGATGGCAGAAATCAGTGCTGCATAAATACATGATTTCCACTGGGGATTATTTACCATATGATGATTGCACAGTAGGCGTCGTGTACTCACCTTTATATTTACCTCTGTTGTTACGCGCAGTGCAAGCTAATGTGTCCATCCACCTATTTTGTTTGTCTGTTTGTTTGTTAGTTTTTAATGAAACTTGAAGGAATGATTCATATAGTGTTTACTGACTAGCTCAAGGGGGGGCGTCACAACTATAGGTCAGAGTTATGAATTTTAATAAGCAGCCGCGTCGCCCCCACACGTTGGAATAACTGCACATATTCAGTTGGTCTTACTCTGCAGATTTGCCTCCCGGATCATCAATATACTGTAGTTTTTTCCACCGTTGCAGAGGCAGCTGAAGCGTTTTTGTTTATGTCCCGGCTGACCCGCAGTGGGGCTGCATCATGCGTTGGTGTGGTGACAGGTTTTACTTTTCATTTCTGCTTTCACAGTGGCCTGTCTTGTTTGTGTATCCGTGTGCTCGGAGTTCCAGGAATTACCTGCATGTTTAATTCATGCAGGAGTTCATGTATAAACCAGACTGTCTTCGTCAGGTTGACTCTTCCTCTGAACACGCCGGAGCTGAAGCCACGCACGGCAGGAAACGTGACGAGGCAGGTCAGTTTGATCCGAGACCCGCCTCCAATCAAACAGCTTGTGAGGATTTAAAGTAGGCCTACTTGTCAATCACAGCAGTCAGTCCTGAAGCTCGACCTGCTGTCTCTTCTGACGGAATAAAAGACAAGTTCATGAAGTATTTACGAGTCCTGCCTCAAAGTTGCACTAACAAACAAACTCTGCACTTTTGTGGCCTGAAGTGGGACTGAGAGGAAGCTCTTTGATTTTTTTGTTTTTTTAAGTTTGAAGACTTTATGTGAGGTGAAAAACAATGTTGAGTCCAGGTTTGATTGCAGAGTGCTGTTGGTTTATGGCGTTTGTCGTGGAGCAGATTGTGATTTCAGCTGATTTGATGGGTGTATTTTTTTTTTATTGTATTATTTAAAAAAACGAAGAAACATTTCATGCGAAAAGTCACATTCAAGGTTTTGGTGGATTATACATATATATTGAATATGCATATGTAATCTTCTAGAAACTACTTTGGCCAGGACATGTTTTTGTTCATGCCAATAAAGCTATTTGAACTGAATTTAAAAAAAAAAAATGATATGTCTCTTTAAGGAAACGTCTGTGGGGAGTTTAAGACTCAATTAGAATAGTACATTCCCTGATCTTATGGCTTTTATGGCTGTAGCTATTGTGTGTATGTAAGTGTGGTTTTGCTGGCAACTTTTGTTGTAATTCCAAAACAATAATCTTAATTTAACTTGATTTAGAATTTAGGTTTGCCAAGAAATATCAGATACAAAATGCATTTTATTAGAAGGTGTCAAATATTATAACTAACTACAGAACTAGCTGCATGATATGGGAAAGAACTGACATTGCGATCATTTTGTTTTCCTGCGATATGCAGTAAATTGCAATATGAAAAAATACAGGAAATTTTACTAGAAACATACAGTCTGTTATTCATGTATTGATACACAGTTAATAGTGACTTTCATCATTTTGTAATATTTAAAAGTCTAAAACAAAACAAATCTCCTCCCCCTCCTCCTTCTACCACAGGGACATAACCAACAAATAACACAGGCCAAAATCTATGTAGCGCAACAACAAACATTTGCTCAACTTATGCTTGAAATTCACTTACAGGGATCAGAGGTCAACAGCTGGAATATAAATAGTTTCCAACAGCAACATAATCAATTTAAAATCGAAATAATGATACAGCCCCTCACTTCAGAAGACTGTGACAGAATCGATGCACAATTATTTTCACTTTGGACTAATCTGACAGTTAAGATATGTTCATTAAGATAATGTCGGTTTGGTCTAAAGAGTGAAAAAAATTCCCATCATGAGTCCCCAAAAGTAATATAAGAATATAAAACAGAGAAAAAGCAGTACAGCTGTATAGCATGGGACACCGTCTGCCTTTAAACCCTCGATAAGTGCAAAATAATTTAGCTTTTTTTTGGCATTTCAGCTTGACAAATGGCAATTGCTTGATTATGATCAATTATTATCAAAAACGTTGTTAAAGAAAGGTGGTGCATTGATCACCATAACAGCAGGTTACAACCAAGCATGACAGCTGATTTTGCTCATAATGAACAAGACTGACAGCGAGATATCAATCAGTTTTATGCATGAACGTCACAGAAACTAAAGACATAGTTTCAGTATTTTATTAGTGACTATAAAAAAAATTCACACAAATATCACACAGAAATCATATTAGCACCTGTTTTGTCCGTCTGCCTTTGTTCATGCTGCGGTGCTCCTTCATATAGAACAAACAGAAACAGTATCTAAACCCACAGACAGATGAAGACATGGTGCCCTTTTCTGATTGTTTACTCAATTTGGAGATTCCACGGTTGACAGCCGACGCACCTGCTACTGCGCAGCCACGACCTGCCATCTCTGCACATTAATTGTCTCATTTTGCAACAATGCCAGTGAGCTAATCTGGGCTGAGAGCAGCAGGAGGGGAGAATTCCACTCTGTTAACCTGCAGAGATCCTCTTTTTATTTGTTTAACTCGTAGCCTCATTTCGTGGTTACGTGCCAGACGTGAGTTGTAGCAGAGCTTTCCTACCTGACGCCTCCATTAAAAGGTGACAGCGGAGGTCAAAAAGGTGACACTTTTTTTTTCTTTTCTGGGCTGTAAAGGCGCAGCTGACAGCATGCCCTGTCACCCACAATCCCCCTGGGCGGCGCAGCGGTGACAGTAAGTGGCAGGAGGAGATGGTGCCCTGATGTGACACCCGCTGGAGCTCTGACTGACCCAGGTTCTTGTGCGGTCCCTCGCCTCTCCACGAGTCAGCACCACCCGTCACCATCTGCTGTCAGCCGAGTGCCTGACAGGCGAGTTGGCTCGTTGTTGAGACAAATCTTACTGCAGAGTTATGACGCTACCACGTGGACTGCAGATAACAAAAGAGCGTCCTCATAAAGGTGTTGGCGCATTGACCCCCAATCTTTTCAGCTGGTGACCCCTTAAAACAAGCAGTAACTATTTGTAGGCTTTAGGTTAAAAATGAAAAGATTAGAACAAAGTCTGGAGATTAAAAAAAAAAAATTATTCTGCTTTTCTATCCTGTTAATTATTCAATCTTTCAGGTTGGGAACCGCCACCTTTCTGTTGTCTAATAATTAAATACATTAGTCACAGATGGTCTTGAATGAGTTTAGAGATGTATAACTGTGTTTTCCTTCATTTGATCATTTGAGATCATCAAACTCGTAACAATAAATATACAGTAAATCATTGTAACTCGTAGAGGTAATGGCTATGGTTGATATCAATATCACAATATTTTTTCATATCTAGAAATACTGTGACAGCACAAATATATGCAAAAACTTGATTACGTTTTAAATTGATTAATAAGCAGTTTTATTTGTTTTCACATATTTGTATATTTGAATAGTTTCCACTGAATATTTATTTGGACATTTTGTGATACGAAACACCCACCCGACACATTAAGCCTTCCCTTTAGCATCTCTGGCTGATTTGCAAAGGCTGGCACCCTGCGTGTCTTATCCTGACGCACATGGTCTCGGTTACTTTGGTGAAATTTAGGCACAAAAAACACATTAGGTTAGCTTCAGGAAAAGACCGTTGACGTGTGCTTTCAAGCTTCTCCGGTCTCCTGGGTGAAAGTCGTGTGTGTGACCTCCACCACTCTTAGCACTTTCTCGCTTTGCACAAATGTGGATATGTGACGAGCTTGGAATGAGAACGGGCTGCACGATACGATACGAGTCCGGCATTTTTTTGCCAATTAATTTTTTTGCCTCTTGGGGGCAGCAGCTAAACCTGTAAACACACAAACATTAGTAAATATCAAACAGACATGGGGCAATATTAGCGTTAGCATTAGCTGTGTCACTCACTGTTTTGGTCTCTGGGGGTAATATCTATCTCTTTAGCTAATAAATGCTTTATATTTACAAGCTAGTCGCTAACTGTGCGCTAACTGTTCGGTGCTTTACAGATACAGATACAGACAGGGGCAGGGCGGGGTTAAAGAGAGGGAAGTTTGCGGGTCTGAAAATGTAAACAAGGAGCTGAAAGACACTAAAATGCTCCATTGAGATGACCTTTAATTTACGTAAAAAAATATGGATTTGTGCAGCTTTAAAGATGATAAACAATAATACAGATTTTTTTTTTAAATCTTTATTTCGAACATGTACATTTTTTATCATTATTAATTTTTTTTTATAAAGACCATAACAAACAAACCAACAAAAGAATAGTGCATAAGAAAACAATCAATTCTAATTTCACGTTCGAAAAGGAGTGGGAAGAAGTGTAAACTTATGTAATCCCACCCCATCTCCATTTATCTTTTGCTAATAAATCTAAGGCTTCCTTATTTAATCATAACTTATGAATACATAAATAAATAAATATGATATATATATCATATTTATTTATATATATATATATATATATATATATAAACATACAAATATACATCATTTATAACCAAATATGTCCTGCCAAATATAATTTAATTTATCAACCATTTATCCTATATATTATAACTTATATAT
>JBBPCS010000330.1:2510663-2580106 GCA_037974645.1 Hollardia meadi
ACACACACACACACACACACACACACACACACACACACACACACACACACACACACACACACACACACACAGAGGGGACAGATACACACACACAGAGGGGACAGATACACAAGTGTCAGCCAGCCAGAGATATATCCATTACCACGGTATTGATCCATTTACACACTCTGCCTCAGTCTATCTGCCTCTCACAAAATCCTGCAGCACATGAGAGGCAGATATCTTGTTTTCACTGTCAGACGGCAGGCAACGATAAGCGCTGCAGTCTATTCAGCAGCACTTATGGCTTCAGTTTGACATCATATCCCTGCAGCTGAGTAAGAAAAAGTCAATTAACATTCAGCGCAATGAGAGCTGTCAGGAAGTGGAATAGAGTGTGCGAGCCAACAACACAATGCAGCATTATTAAGACAATTACAGTATGACACGAAAAGCATTAAGACTGGTTGCAAGATGGTGGCGTGTAAAAGTTATCTTTTCTTTGCAGATGAATATCAATTATCTGTACATGATAATAGCAAAAACTACCTGAACACTGCTTACTTGTTTGAATTTCTCTTTTATTCTGCAAGGACTTGGCAAGGTTTCAACAACAAATGGTCTTCTTCATCTTAAAGGAAGTCAAAAGTGTAGATTTAATAATAAAAATTGGTAACAAGACAGCACTTTTAGCTTACATTATTTAATCTTTTTCACTTTGTGACTTAAGACACAAGTAATCAAAGAATTTTTGTGGGGGGGGGGGGGTTCCAATATACACTTGTTTGTAGTCTTAGCAAGAGATAAACAAGAAAAGTTGTACCTATTTTATTTTGTGTGTCAGTAGGGAGATTGGCCCCAGGCAGCTTTAGCCAAGGTTAGCATAAATTTGGAAGCAGGAAACCCAGCTAGTGTCAACAATAAACGGCTTTAGACTTGTTTTTTTCTTCCATTTTCTGTTTTGTTAGCTTGTAAGCTAGCCACCAATACACACAAAAATTACCTGGGTTCTAGAGTTAGAGAAGTGTATGAAACTAGAAGCAGTTAGCTTAGCAACAACAGCTGAACCATCAGCTGTTGTTGCTAAGCTAACTGCTAAGTAAACATTTTATATTTATATTTCTATATGTGAAATGCATAAAATGTGTAAATATGACAGTTTGGAGTTGGAAGTCACTTCTGATGATTCTCTTCTTCTTCCAGTCTTAATGCTAAGCTAGGCTAAATACTGTATGTCACAGAGATATTTCTGATATCTTCTCATTTAACCCTCAAGATAGAAAATATGTGTATGTGTATTTACTTTAGTGATTTTTTTAAATGTGCCTCGTGGCCAAAAGTATTTGGACATCCCTTCACTTTACTTTTGAGACTCCTCTTAGTTGTGCAGGGAATTCCTATAGCAAAAATATGCAATGATATTTTAGATAATTCGCGTTGTGTGCTTCAACATTTGTTGCAACAGTTTGAGGAAGAACCTTTCCTGTTTGTGCACAAAGCCAGGTCTATAAAAATGTTTTACAGAATTTAGTTTAGAGGAACTTGACTCCCTTCCATCCCACACCTTTGGGATAAACTGAAAAGCCGACTGCAAGCCCAGGCCTTATCACCCACCATCAGTGTTGGGCCTCACCAATGCTTTTGTGGCTGAATGGGAGCAAATCCCTGCAACCAGGCTCCAAAACTGATGAAAAGCCTTCCAAGAAGAGTAGAGGCTGTTATGGCATCATATTAATGTCTATCGTTAAGGAATATGATGTTCAACAATCACCTAAATCACCATTGAATGCTTAATGAAGTATAATATTTTGTGAGTCAGAGCTATGTCTTAATGTGGAGTTAACACAGTACGTTTATGCCTAATTTAGAACCATTTTCCAGCCTCTGATCATCCACTTCACAACCTCTCTTCCTGCTATTTCACCCCAAGGCATGTTAGGTGTTTTGTAGTTTTCTCACCCCCTCCCCACAGCTTTTTTACCTCCTGACCTTAAAAACAATCTGTCACAGTATCCTATCGCCCCCCTCTCTGTTAATCTCTGTCTGGATTTTATCTCCTTCCCTCCAGGAATGTATTTCGGAAGCTCCTGGCCCAGTCGGAGAAGGAAAAGGGGGACGTCCTGTCCCTGGAGGAGATCCTGGCCGAGGGTTCGGATCCAGGGGAGAAGAGGTTGGCACCGCAGGCCAACGGCGGAGGGACCCTGCGAACAGGAAAGGCCAAACTGAGAGCCCTGAGAGAGGCCATGTACCATAGCGCAGAGCACGGCCATGTGGACATCACCATAGACATCCGCAGCTTAGGTCAGATTTACTAATGCATGCTTCACTGGCACACATGCCTCGCTCTCTGGTGCCTCCAGCTGTCCTGGAGATGTGCTCATGCTGTGCCTGTCCTGTGCCATCCTGTCCCGTCCTGTCCACGCCCTCAGCAAACACCGCTACTCACCCAACCATGAAACCGTCGCACAAGTGGGACTTTTTTATATCCCAGGCGCTAATAGCTTGGGTCAAAGGTGTGAACAAGATGATGAAAAAGTGTCCCCAAGCAGAGCTCATTCTGCAGATGTGACAATCATCAACTTTCACACCGACATTTCCCACTTTATAGGGCATAAGACTTAAGGTGGCTGTGGATTAGGATTAATTGACCATTTCATTTAAATTGACAAAATAATCAAAAGAAGCTGATTCTGATCGAATCAAACAATCGTCACCAGGTGGAGTTATCTGCCAGGTTATCTTGGAATTATAGATAGTTTTAGTTTAAAATTTGAGAAATATGCTTGTTTGCTTTCTAGATAAGATCAATACCACTCATGTTTGTACGGTAAATATGAAGCTACAGCCAGCTGCCAGTTAGCTTAGCTTAGCATAATGACTAGAAATAGGGGGATACAACTAGCCAGGCTCTGTTTAAAGGTATCAAAATCCACTGTAATTAACATGTTATACCTCATTTGTTTCATCCACAAACTTTAACGTGTTTAAACAACAAGTGCAGTGGGTTATAACGAGATATAACGTGTTAATAAGCAGTCTTTAGAGCTCGGCTAAAGCCCAATTCAAGGTTACCGTGAACGGGTGAGTGTCCGGAAGAGTTCATGCCTCATACATTTCGCTATGTTTTTTTTTTCTCTATTTATTCAAGACTGTGGTCTTTCAGGTTGAGAGCAGAGGTTCAGACTTTCCCCTCAAATCCCTGCCCTCGCACTCAAGTAGCCAGGTGTAGTGTTGACCAGTTAAACATGGTCAATGATACACTAAACTCCTGAATCACAGAGGTGATGCTGCTTTCCCCTCTAGCACATGGGAGGCCGGTGTAGCTATTATAGTAAAAGAAAAAAAGTATAAGCACTGGTATATATATTAACTGTCCTTTTATTCCAAAAGACTTAAAGAAAACAAGTGAAGTACATATAATAAAGCCATGAAGTGCAGGAGTGGAAGTAGTAAAGCAAATGCACCCACAATGAGGTATGGGTTAATGCCATTGGTCACCACTACACCTGGAATTCTATTGGTTGTTGCACAAAAAAATCTGAGAGCAGACATTTCATGAGAACAAAGACGCAGCCTAAGGATCAATGAGTCACGCTTTCAAATTAAAAGACCTCACTCTTTAATAAAGATAGTAAAAAAAAAAGACCCGTCCATCATCTGCCTAAGTCTGTGAGGATCCATGCAGACCCCTGTGCTTGTATCCTCGTGTAGCCCAAAATTTGCGTATTACAAGGTCACTAACTGCACACATGCTAGAAAAGCTTGTTTGTGCACTGTATGTAGGTCTATGTACTGCATTCCCCATCTTTGGTGCTGTTTTTGTGATTCTTGTTCTGTCAAATACAAACAAAGGAGCTCTTCTCCCTGCTTCTTCTTGTTGCCTTCATATTTTCTGGTGCACATGTGTGGAAGTTGTCTGCGTAGAGCTTTGTGTCCATGATGGATTAAAAACTGAGGTTGACATTTCATTCTAGACCTTGGAAGCAGCACTTGAGCCCAAACCAATCTCACTGAGAGGAAAATCATGTGAAACAGCTGCTAAATAGACCTCGTGGTAAGACCACTGTTACTACCAAGGTCAAGCCTGAACTCAGAAAATAGTGAAAAATGTCCATCACAAGTTCCCAGAACTCAAGCTGACATCTTTAAATTGCTTGTTTTGCCTCTAAAACCCCCAGAAAACAAATTCATGATTATATGAAACCTAGAAAAGAAGAAATTCAGTAATTTTTTGGCATTTTTTTTGGCTTTGAAAAAAACTTTAACGATGAATCACTTATCAAAATTGGTTAATTTTCTACTCCATCAATCAACGTATCATTTCAGCGGAGCT
This sequence comes from Hollardia meadi, assembly GCA_037974645.1. Lineage (NCBI taxonomy): Eukaryota > Metazoa > Chordata > Actinopteri > Tetraodontiformes > Triacanthodidae > Hollardia > Hollardia meadi. The sequence continues at coordinate 2,514,976 of JBBPCS010000330.1, forward strand.
GCTGATACTCAAATCTCCACTGTCATGTCACAATTTATGTTAATTTTACATACACGTCATTCAGTGCTCATCATCTTGCTGCAGAACACTACAGCCATTTTTTTAACAGCACATTCTTTAATTATATTCAAGAGCTGCCTTTATATTCTCGCCGGAGCATTTCCACTAATCCAGGACTCACCATGCAATCGCCCTTCAACTCGCACTAACACCATAAAGTGATGGGAACATGGTCGGTTCTGTCGCCCTTGAAGCTGCTCTGCATCAGATTTGGCTGCGCTGTGTGTATTCACTGTCCGTGTGGTGTCGTTCCCAGGCGTTCCCTGGACGCTGCACACCTGGCTCGAGTCCCTACGTACCTGCTTCATCCAGCACCGCCGGCCGCTGATCCAGGGCCTGCTCAAAGACTTCAGCTGCATCCAGGAGGACGAGTACACAGAGGAGCTCGTCACGGACGGCCTGCCGCTCATGTTCCAGATCCTGCGAGCCAGCAAGGTTGCCGGGGCTTCCTTTCATGTGCATGTAAACAAAACGCTTGTTAGAGAAACATCAGACAAAATAATTCCGCCTTTCTGGGAATACAAACTGTTCTGGGCTCGTGTGCTAGGTTGACATTAACACTCACATTTGCATATATTTAGTAGCACTCCAAACCATATTATCATACATTTGCATAAAATTTTGTCCTCACGGAGAACAGAGGGCGGAAAACTCTCATCTGTGCAAAGTTTCCATCCTCACTTGTGTTGGTGTCTGTTTGCAGAATGAGGTGATAAGCCAGCAGCTGTCAGTCATTTTCACCCACTGCTACGGACCCTTCCCCATCCCGAAGCTGACAGAGATCAAGAAGAAACAGACCTCGCGCTTAGGTAAGAGAGCCAGTTAAAAATAGTGAGTGCCCCTCAATATTTTCTGCATTAAATGAAGCCGAGTGATGAGGGAGTGACCGTTACTTTTGAGGGTGGGGGGTTTGTCTCCAGCACTTTGCTTAATACGCAGAATTTCTCACGTTCTATAGGTGGCGCTCTGTTCCTTTTCAGACTTTGTTTTCCAGCAAATATTAAAGCTGATAGTAGTTTCAGTTGCTTTGGTAACACATCAGTTGGTGTCTTGGAATGGCAAAAAGGCAAATATTTACCTATCAAAATGTCAAACTCATTATGGAACATTTGCTAACTAATACAACTATTTGACATTTGAGAAATATTCCATTTTATGTGCATTTTAATGACAAAATGTTGGATTTAGGATAAGCTTTCCAGAGGATCATCAAATCAAGCTGCTGAGGGAGTGTATGAAAATTATTAGGGAGGTAGGGGCAGGGAGAGGTTGGGGTTTTTTTCCCAGCAGATAAAACTTATCTGCAGGTATCGACAAGTTTTAAAAAATTATAATTTTAAATTTAAAAAAAACAAAATTTCAAACAAATGTCTGACAGGATAATGAAGATGAATTCATGACATTTTATATCCAAAAGGTCAAAGGTCAACTTCACTGTGATGTCATAATATTCTTTAAAAAACAAAAACAAAACACTTTTCTGGCCATTATTCAACATCATTTAGGAACAGAAGGGAAGATTAGATTCAGATTGTATAGATCCATATTTGAAGCATTGTAGTTCACCACAAGCTCATTAATTCTGTTGATATTGAGCTTCAGGTGATTGTTGTTGCACCATGTGACCAAGCTCTCTATCAGCCACTACATATATTATACGAGTCAGGACAGACATGGATGGAAACTGCAACTTCACTGGTGCACGGAGGTATACAACAGTGAGGAAGTAATTCTACTTTACAAGTAAAATCATTGGGATCTGTGGGACTCCAAACAAATAATCATCTCTGACACACAAACTTTTATTATGATGATGCTTTGCGAGTAGATATTTGTATTCACACGTCTGTAATGATGTGATTCAGTCTGATCTGGTATTAAAACCTCCTCTGAAGTTAAGGAAGTGGCAGATTTCCACATTTTCTTCATATATTTTAGAGCACGAAGAGGCACTGAAACACTCAGTGACTGAGCTGCAGCACCATCTAGTGTTTAATCGGAATATAATGACAAATGGTTTGTTATTTTGTGTGTGAATTAATGCTTTGAAAACCTTGACAGCTAATTAATTCATCTGGATGTTCAGGTAAAAGAACCGGACACCAGAATCAATGGCCTGCCTTTTAGAATACTAATGAAACAGGGATAGTTGTATTTTGATATCTGATTGATGAATGACCCTCACGGTAATTAATGACCACATTAGCTTAATCTTTTGCTGCTCGCCATTCTGCATCTGTATTTTAGGAGACTTGAGTAATGACGGATCACTTGGTTGTTTTTATTGGATCTTATTGTAATCATCATCTTTTTTTCCCCAGATCCCCACTTCCTGAACAACAAGGAGATGTCTGATGTCACTTTCCTGGTGGAGGGGAAACCGTTTTATGCACATAAAGTTTTGCTGTTTACAGCTTCACCCAGGTAAGAAATTTATTGATTTTTTAAAATGTTATTTTTCCCTCTTCATCTATAATATGCCCATGATTCCTTCTGTTTCATCAGGTTCAAGTCACTGCTCCAGAACAGACCAGCAGCAGAGAACACCTGTATTGAGATCAGCCACGTCAAGTATAATATTTTCCATGTAAGAATTTTATTGTATTATCTCTCTTTTCCAATAATAACCCCAAAACAGTCAGTGTTTTCTTTGTGTTTTAATTTCTGAGCACGATATGATTAACAACAACAACAACAACAACAATCATAATAAACACAGCATTGCCATCCTTTAATTAATCAGCTGACAAACACACAGATACTGACATATCTGTGATAAGCTACTATTGCTTGATATATCAGTGTGGGTGGATGTGGGAGGATTTATCAGTTGAGCCCCACTAATACTTGTTTTTATCATAAACTAATCTATTGATTATTTTTCAATTAATAGTTTAGACTCTAAAATGTCAGAATATATATATATATTTTTTTTTTTAAATACCCACCAGAAGTTTCTGGAGCCAAGGTGACATGCCCATTGATCGAGTTTCTATCAATGACTATTTGATTAATTGACTAAAAGTTTCACAATTGGAGTCAGGATTTAAATATGTGGACTCACTGTCAATACTACAGTACTATAAATCCAGATTACGATAGTCAAATCAATTTGATTTGTTGGCGCAAAATCCCAAATTGTCTTCACACTTTCAGCCCCCTCTATAATTAGACTCATGATAGATGTACAGACACCAAAATAGAACTACACTCTGGATAAACTTTGGAAATGATGCCATAGACTGAACCCTGCTCTGTGTTTCAGCTGGTCATGCAGTATCTGTACTGTGGAGGCACTGAGTCTTTGCACATACGCAACACTGAAGTTATGGAGGTAGGAGAGACTTAACCAAATCCTGCTGAGCGACACGTATTAGCATTTCTAATCCCGAGTCCTGTGCCTCATTCTGTGTGGCTCTACTGTTCCCTGCAGCTCCTCTCTGCAGCCAAATTCTTCCAGCTCGAGGCCCTTCAGAGACACTGTGAGATCATCTGCTCCAAGAACATCACCACAGAAACCTGCGTGGACCTCTACAAACACGCCAAGGTTAGACGCCGACAGTGGAGAACGTTTAAAGTCCCACCTCCAGTCAAATATGTGTTTTTCTTCTTGTTCCTCCAGTTGAATGTTTGAGCTTCACTGTTTAGAATGATGTATGTGCAGAGTCTGACACTATACGGCTGGTTTCACATTCATTGCTGAAAGTGTAAATTTCCTCTGAGCTCATTGAAAATCTGATTTGAAGAGGCGGGCCTACAAGCATGATTTGTGACATCACAAGTAGTTTGGAAGCCAATCCTGGTCTAATATTCTGCGAACACAAGTGTGATGTGGAAATTTGAAGCCTCCAGTGCACATACACTGAGAATTTACTTTACAGTGAAGGAGGAGACATCTTGAGTCTATCAGTTAAACTTGTGAAATAAAAAATATTTGCATATTCATACATTTTGGAATTTATAATGAGGGAGAAGGAATAGGTGCCAAGAGTTTAATATGGTAGTTATACTTTTTTCCTGCAAAAAACATTTTAGAGACAGAGAAATTTTATGTATGCCGTAATATATGTGTGGAGAGGATCTTTAATCAAACGACATAAGCAATTCAGGATAATATTTTTATATTAAACAATGGATCAAATGAGCACTTGTACGTGAATTACCGCCTGACTCTGCAGTTCCACTCAGCTCCAGAGTGTTTAGGGTCTCACTCATTTGGTTTTACAGCCCACAACTTGGTTCACTCTCAGCACTCTGTCATTTTCAGCCGCAGCAGGCATCTGTTTTCAGCAAAAAAGCTCTACTTAAACCACTGGATACTTCCATCCCAGCACCACACAGCAGGCAGACAAAGTTAGGAACTAGTTAGTGAACATAGACATACAGTAGTTCTTTTGCCAAAACAAGGAATCTTCCTTGACCTTAAAAGCATTTTCCAGGAGAAACTCGGCTAAACAAATTACAGACAAGCAACAACAAAATCAACCAAATAATAGTACAAAATATAGCCTCACAGAGCTGCTAGCTTGTCTATAGACTAAGTACTCGACTCGTACATCAGTATTCATCCAGACCACAGAGTAATTGCAATTTTTATATGATCAATATAAAAGTAAATTGACCCTGTTTTATATTAAGCTTACATTTTTGTACTGCGAATGATAGATCTGCGGTAAATAATGTTTTCAGTCAGATATCTTGATCTAATGTTTGGAAATACTTTGACAACATAAATGAATGTGCAGTGCAAGCTATGTAACTAGCATATCACAGAACTAGTTTAACGATTAACCATTTGCACATAAAGCACAAGGAGACCTCATTAGCTAGCAGTGCTAGCATGTGACCCTTTGTGATGCTACATTAGCCGGCTTATCATGAAAATGGTGACAGGAGAGGGAGTTCAAGTTACCGGCGCGGCGAACAACTACTGATGACATACGTGGTGACATTGAGTGCTGATCTGCAAAGGTAGCTATTACGCTACTGCTAACTGTGGCGTCTAAGATGTGTCGCTATCGCTAACCCCTTCCCGCACTTTTGCTTGGGGTGTTCATTTCGGACATTATTCTTAGGTTTTTTTGTTTGCAAGTACTTTTAATTTAATTTAATAAACTCAAATATTCCGTTTTGACCAAGAATTCCTAATTTTTCTACATAAAAACTTGCTACAATGACATAAAAAGTGAAAAAGATACTGATATTCTCATGACCCTTCAGAACTCTCTGCTGTTGTCTTTTTTTCAACATAGTTCCTTGGTGCCTCGGAGCTTACGGCTTTCATCGAGGGCTACTTCCTGAAGAACATGGTACTGCTTATTGAACTCGACGGCTTCAAGCAGCTGCTGTACGAACCTCCTCCCCCCGAGAGCCCCGTGTCCAGCCCTGGCATCTACTCTGACATCCTCCAGGACCTGGAGAAAACTCTGGCCATACGCATCCGCTCCATCCACCTCTCCACCTCCAAGGGCTCCGTGGTGTGACATCGTGCTCTCTGTGGCCCTCCGATCCAGGCACAGCATCCATGTAACACCACTTTTAAACGACCTGCGATACAGCCCTGTCCGCCGGTCCTGGCCCCCGCTGCTGACGAGGGGCTGCTGGATGTTTTCATGTCAGGGATTCCCTTTAATTCTGCCAGCCCCCTTGGGCGTTAATGTTGGCATATGTGACAAAATCAGCCTTGTTGGCGGCTTAAACTCTGTCCAGATAGCTCCCACTGATCACTTCACATCCCTACAATTTAAAAAAAAACTGTAAAATTGACCCACTTGAGCAGTATCACTTAGACCTAATTGTGATTATGAAAACATATTGTATTTCATATAAAACACATGCATGGAATACATTCTGTACGCCTTTTCTGCTTGAAAAGGGTAGAGTAGAATTTAACTCAATAAAAAGCAGCTTTCTCACCATCTTTGGTCTACAAGCATCACTTATGGAAGTGGCTGCCACTGCAGTGTAAACATGCCAAAATATAATCCTACTATACAACCAATAAAAGTGACGAGTAGCAATGCCGGGAGACGGGCTTTAGGTGGACCTCTTCGAACTTCTTTACATTTCAATCTGTCACTTCTATGTTGGATACGTCTCACTGTGTTATATCTACTGTGTGCAGAGGCCAAACTGATCACAGGAACTTCCACCGTGGCCGACGCTCACTGCAGCGCTGCTTAAACTAAAGACGGCCCACTCAGTGAAATCTATGCTGACGTATGCTTGAAACGCGGATGTCCAACTGGGAAATTAACTCCACGAACAATGGGGTTTTTTGTTTTTTTTGCATGACACCTACTCAACTGAGCTGCCCTCAAATTGCTTTGTATGCAGAGCTTACCACACGGACCACTTTCTCAAAGGGGAGTTAGAGAAAACGCTGCTTATTAACTCTCTGTCCACTGCAAAACTGACTGAGTGGGATTCAGAGATGGACTTCGATTGGCAGGGACTCTCTCTCTGTAAAAGATATTTAAAGCAAAGTGTAAATACGTCCCTAAAGTCATCGTGCTGGTCGTTCTTTTTTTTTGTAAACTGATGTACAGTATTCTCCTACACTCGCTTGGCTGATGACACCAGTCTCATTGAATGTGCCCCCCAGTTTGTTCCTGCTGTATGTATCTGTTTATGCAAAGTTGCATGTTTAATTTGTCTGAATCCTCCGTTTCGCTTTAGGTGTGCTTTCTGTGTAGATATAGGGCTGAGTAGGGTGTTGATTGTTCCAGTTGAAGTCCAATCAAAGGAGGCTCTCTTCAATTATTTTGCCATTTCCGACACATTCCAAATTATCAACATAGATCACTAGATGCATCTTAAAAAGATGCTTTTTGTTATTTCTCAATTACATCAATTCTGTGAAAGAACAGTTGAGTTCCTGCACACTGAAGACACAATGTTTATTAGAGACACAACAAAGTGCGTCCCATCTACCTGTTTTTATACACATTTTCAATTTGTGCGTATAAACACATGGACATGCAGGGAAAACAGCCACAAGTTTTTATGGTTGGTTGAGGTGGAAACGTTGGCCAGTAGCAATCAATAAAAGCAAAATGCGACAAAGTGCAATAAATCATAACGTAGGCCTCATGAAACGCGACATCCACTGAAGATTTCACTGAAGAGACAGAAAATGGCAGCAGATGAAAACAATCAGATCTGTGTGGACCATTAAGGAGATGTTTCTCAAATTAATACGTGAAACAAACACAAATTCCATATTTTTCTTCATGCTTTCCACGTGGTTTTTATTCATTTGAGGTAATTGCAGTGGTTTAATGGCTCCCAACTAGAGAATTAGCGCCAACAGTAGTTGGTGAAAACGTGCATTATTTTGCATTTATTTTGTGAAAATTTGTTTAGAAATAATGGAAATGTGGCACTTTTATGGCTCAGAAAAGCATGAAACTCCTGGTAGAATCGTCAAAAGATTAACATCTGTGTTTTGTTTGATAAAAAGCCTGTATAGTACATAAAAACATCAAGGTAGGCGTTAACTACAACTTTCAATGTGCACTCCAGCAATACACATCTGATCACAGAGCTTGAGGTTCTGTTAGTGTGTGGTAAAGATGTTGGATGGCTTGAGAACAAAACAACAATGTGCAGGTGCTTCCAATTAGTATGATCAGCCCCACAGGTACCTGCTGCATTAAAGAACAAACAATTGGAAAAAATGGAAAACACAATCTGCAGCTTTAAAGGATCACTTTTGGATTAATTCAGCAGCTATGCTAGTTTGTTTTGGTCACAAAATAAGCAATGAAGCTTTTTTTATTCCACTTTGATTTGCATTTGTGGCTGATTATAGTATTTAGAGCCGTCCGCTATGTTAAACTGACAAGTTTAAATAGTTGATGGCCAGAACATAAACGTAAAGGATTGTTATATTATTTGAGGGAGTCGCATGTTTTTATGCTAAGTAACATCCAGGATATCGTTTGAAGAAAGTTTTAAAATGGAAAAACAGCAGCTCCTCACACTTTGCAACTACACGCACCTTCATCTGTCATCACAATGTGAAACAACACATCTTTATACTAGAGATTTTTTTTTTTTTTAAAAAGGGGGGAACCAAATCTTTAATTCCTGAATTTAATTACACATCAATCATTGATTTTAAAAAAAGAAAGAAGAAAATGAGACAAACAATCCAAATCCATATAAAATAAATGGAAATTGAAATAAGGGAGTAGGGGAGGAAAGAAGTACTGGTCATCACATTCTGGTGTTCGTATCAGTTACTGATGTGGTAATTGTCCCAGGTGTTTGACATTTGCCTTCTCCCTTCTCATTGGTTGTCACAGCCTGAGGCTTCAGTATAAAGATGTGTTGTTTCATAATATGAATTTGATGCCTGTCGAAGGACCTGGGCAGAAATGTTGTGTCTCTAATTAACTCAAAGCTTGTGGAAACTCAACCTTTTGTACATGAATGGCTTTTTTTTTTTAAACACCTGATTACCAGGTGTGCATTACATCATACTGATCAATTCTAAAAGGACCAAATGCTAAACCTGAGATCTTTTGTTTAGCAGCAGCCATGTTGTTTAAATGATGCACACTCCTGAGATCTTTTGTTTAGCAGCAGCCATGTTGTTTAAATGATGTAACAACTTAAAGGTTAATTATTGGATACTTTGAACATTAACATAGCAGCAATAAAACTATTTGTTTTGGTAGCCGGGCTGTTTTTGACCCGGCCGCCATGAAAACGGACATGGGGAGGAAAGAGAGGGGCTCGTACACGAAGACGCGGCCAGCCCGGCTACCAAAACAAAAACAAACAGTGAAAGTCAGATTAAAACACACAAAGAGGGCAGTGTGACATAATTCTCTGTTCAGGGTGTCATTACTCCACTATATCATTACATAGCAAATTGTTTTTTGCTGTTATATTAATGTTCAAAATATCATATATTTAACTTTTAATGCAGTTCAGCAATATTTAAATTTTAAAAAACCAAGTCGACCATGACCTCTCTCACTCGGACACAATACATCTCTATTTAGGAGGGAATCACAGGACCTACAGTATATTTTATGAATATAACAATACAATGCAAAATATTTACAAGATGTGCAATGTTGTCCAGCAACAAACCAAAAAAAACGATGCTTCCCTCTGTTTCCAATGGCTTACAATGCAAATGTCCTCATGCTTTGTGTCGCTGTTTCTACATAAATCCGACTGTACCCTCAGATGAGAGACAGATCTTACGACTTCAAATATTGTAGCACACTCTAAATTAAATATTTGTTTTGGGCCAAAAGAAAACATTTTAAGAGAATCATATAGGCATATGAGAGTTTGGTTTTAAGTTCTGTAAATAGTTACAGAAAATGAAATATAGATATTATCCTACGACTTTATTTTCTTACGTACATAACATAGCACTATATATTTTATTTTACATTCCACAGCTATTTTGTTTTACAAAACTGAAAAAGGTTATATAAAAATATTCTTTAAAGTTTTGAAATTAAGCAATATTTCCATAAGATTGTATTACTTTGAGTAGTACAACGAATAAATGCCACAGGATATGGAGCTACAGTATAAATGGGAATTGAAAGACACACAACATAGATAATGAGTGACTGAAAAAAGCCTGAATATACTATTTTTCTCATATTTTTGTGACATTGCATGGTGTATTTTCTTTTAAATGTATTTCACTCATTTTAAAAGAATATTTCTAGCTTATAATCTGCCAGGCTGTTGATTTTTCCCCGATAGCTTTAAATTTATTTAGCTCTGGTTTAAATAATTCATCTTCACAATCATTACACATTCCCTCATTTGAATTGAAACTTGACTTTTAAAGGTGAAATGTAACTTAATGATGCAAACCATTTTGTCTCACAGAGGTAAAAAGGTTCATAATGATGTCAAGCACTTTTTGTGCCAGTGTCACTGTAGCCTCACGCACATTCAAAAGCAGCTTATCAGCGAGTTTAAGTCTTATTGTGATCCAACAGCAGCTGAATATGGCTTGAGAATAAGCCAAAAGACGCTAAGGTTATCTCTGTTTTTATTCGTCTTAATGTTGCGCCATTAGCAAAAAAAGGCTAACTTTAGCTTGTCCCAGCACTGGCGCTTTTTATTCAAAACTGGGTCAAAGCCGTAGAGTAAAAGTCAATTCGCATGGCTCTTCTTGTTTAATGTTGCTGAGAATGTGCTTTGTCTAACAAGACTTTTCCCTTCGTTTGTCTGAGCATTTATTTGCCTGTGTATTTGTTACTGGTAATAAACAACATTTCTCCTAGACGCAGTGGAAACATGCATGAGATATTCACTAGACTTCAAATCCAGGGGGGGGGGGGAAACGAACTTTTGCTATTATTTTTCCTTTGATGAGAACATGTATATTGTACAATATATATATATATATATATATGAAATATAAATTATACATGATGTGAGAAGCAGGGATGTGGTGGAGTTTAACAACAAAAAGAAATGTTGGACTCCTGCTACACCTTCTGTGGTTCCATGACATGCTTTTGTGGACAGCTAATAAACGACCAGAGTTTAAACTGTATGAAGGTCATTTTTTATTTTTTGCTTTATTTCTGCCATGTCTTTAGCCTCTCTAGTGACGTCTAGAAAAAAGTTATATCTACAAGATGGCACAGATTTTGGTAAAAGCATTCATGTTCCCCAGAGGGTACGTCAGAGATCCATTGACCATTCATTTAGTGCCAGTTTTTTGTTTACGGCAGTAACAGTTACGTAACATCTTTGCAATTAAATGTTAGCATGCTAACAGGCTACAACGAAATAGTGGGTTTAATGATGAGCATAATATGAGCATTACAAGCTGACATAGCAGCTAGCATGGCTTGTACTGTCAGGTCAGTTTCTGTATTATTTCTGCACACTATTCTTTGCCTGTTAGCTAGTTAGTTGGCTAGCTAACTAAAGCTAATTGTTTCCCGTTCTCAAGTAGGCCTACACTTAAAAGAATACCAGTAGCTACACCGATATTCAAGAAGTATATGAGCACATACACATTGACGTAGATATCTGTGCTGTTTCAAGTTTCTTATCTTACTATAAAAGCTGAGGAGGCACAGGTGCTAGCATAAAGGTTCCGTTAGCATAATTGCTCCATATCCTACACATAAAACATAGACACTGGCTGTTTTGTAAGGCTGAACAAAAACTTATAAAAGCACTCTGCAAACAACTTGTTTTGCTAATGAGGGCTTTATACTCGTGGCTAATGCTTCCGGTAGAAGTAGAAATGCCTAATATCAGCAATGATTGAGGAATTCAATGATTTAACCAACATTATGAATTTTCCTGATGGAAAAAATATTCCAGATTTGAAATTTCAACAAAACAAACATCCCCTGAAAAGACCAAAACAAAAGTTCATTAGTTCAATTCCTGACACTTTTCAAATACCTGTCCAAGATGCTTTAAGTACCGTCCTGTTTGTTCCCTCTGAAGATGTAAATCTTTAAAAATGGGTCACAAATATATGGTTTTACTTTTAAAACAAACAAAAAAATAAAGCTCGCTAATTTTCTACAACTGGGCACTGTAGTTTTTAGGAAATGAGGTAATTGTGCATTACTATTTTCAGACATCACTGAGTATTTATGGCAGCAGGACGGTGAATGTTCAAAATGAACTACGGTGCATGTGTTTACGGTAATAAAGGCCTGTATCTTGAGAAGTAGAGGGTTAAATCCATAACAGCAATAATAGTAATATAACAGGTGAGGTAGCTGATGGTTATGGCTGAAGGCCTAAATTTTGATTATACACTTTACATTCTGTAAACAAGTGGGGGGGGGGGTTTATCTAAAGGTATTGCAAATAATTCTTTTGCAAGGACACTGCAGAATCCCCTGAATAAGAATGTGACAAATCTGGCCACAGCCCAGCACCAGGGTGTTTTATCAATCACTTTACTTCGACCGAGCAAATGACCCAAGGTAGTAAAAGTCATGATGGCTCCCTCACAGAGTCAGTGGACTGTCGGCAGTCAGACTGATGAAGAAATACAATGTCATAAAAAGTCTGGAGGGGAATTTCTTTTCTCTCTGATTTCTTTTTGGGGGATTCCTTTTGTGACTGTTGCTATGGTAATACACTGTAGAGACATCCATCCCTTCATGACAGAATTATACCACTGTAGCCTTGCAAGTTCACTAATAGTAATTTATTTATATACAAATGAATAGATAAATCAGGTTTACAGTTAGGCCATTTAAAATTACATATATTATTTACACCACAGTATATAAATGTCTTTTTTGTGTGGAGTTTGCTTAATAGTAGTCTAGATGTAAATACAGGTTGTAACAACATGACATCACCATAATAATAGCATACATCGTGTTGCCATGGAGGATGTTGAGGCCTTTTTATCTGTAATTAATTGCATCAAGGAAACCTGTAAAGCAGAGAAAGAAAGAAAAACATTTTCCTGTTAACAAAACACAGGTCATGAAAACTTGGTTTGCAATAAATCTGATTTTGAAGGAGAAATTATATCATTATATTGACACCATACATACATATATTGAGTTTAAACAGGCAGCCTACAATACCTAAACAATAGGTACGGTGATTAAAGAGATAAATAGCTTAATAATAATACATATTTTTTTAACTTATTTAACCTTTCTGTTTAACAAATAGGAAGAATTTGTGACTGAAGATGCTTGTCGTGTCATTTCCTCAAATAGCCTCTAGGGGGTAGTAATGACCATAGCGGCTTGAAGAAAACCTGACATTTCCCAGGCCAAGAAAAAAAACATATTTCCTTATCAGGAAATCGTAAAGTTGATCAAATTATTGCACTATGTTGTTAGTTTTACTGACTAACGATAACAAAATCGATGTCTAAGCAGGTCGTAGGAGATGACATGAATCTATAATAGACCGCGGTTACTGAAGGAAACCAGTGAAACGTATGGTATCCAGTACGCCTGCGCGCTCAAAACAGAATATCGAGCCGCCCTTCCTCCCCGCCAACTTGCACCGCAGGGTCGGGCGGTCGTAGACTCAAAACAACCTCGAGTTAATTTGCTTATCTAACTGAATATTTTGCGAGATAATATGGACAGCCCACATCGCACCGAACACGGTAAGCAAATTAGAAGTGAAACTGTAAAACCCGTCGCGACTTATCAGGTTTTCTTTTGGATTGTGTGCGCCCGATTTTGAACATGGCGTACCCCGCTCCGTGATGGCGGTGGCTTTGTGCTACGGGCTGATGTGTATGGTAGTTATCAGAAGAAGCTTCACGTCAGCTAAGATGGCTAGCTAATCCACACTGAGAATTTATCCAAACAGAAATGCTTTAACGTTACAGATGGTGTCAGCTAGCTAACTGTGGGCATGTGTTAGCATTAGTTAGCTGAAACTGAGCTCTGTAACGGCTGACAGATCTGCCTTTAGACTTCAACTAAAACTGCATAGCTAACTAGTGGCTAAAAACAAAAATACAAGACAACTAACGTATAAACGGCGAGCAAGCGTGAAATAGAAATACAAAGCGACACAATATATTAAATAAAATGCCAGAAAGAAAAGTAAGCTAATGCCATACATAAAATTTGTATCGCCCCTTACCATTTCAACAACTAAAGTCACGACTGCCGCAGCCATATTTACCACTTTGTTGGGGTGCTCATGTGCGGTTAGTCGTAATTACGACACAGTTGCCGGTCCATGAAGGCAACCAAGGCCAGCTTGGAGGAGGGGGGAGTTTAGCTGGGCAAACTGCTGGACCACAGACTAACCAGGGACCCCAAAGGCCCCAGGATCAGTCTGTCAGTTCGGTGTTGCACAGTATAATTGACTGGAAAAGTTGGTATAGTTGTTTTGAAATCTGATAGAAAATGATGAAAAATGGCTGTATTAGCTCAACCAATAAACAGTTTTAAGACTTATTTCAGTTGTTATTGATATTAAATTGTTGACATTCCTAAATAAATGTGTATTCATTTGATTATCCACCTAATAATTAATGTATGGCACGTTAAAACTTGTAGTTTGCAGTTACTACCACGTAATTTAGCTGCCATATACAATGAGCTGTGTGTTCTTTACTTTGAACTCAAACTAAGGATTATTTTTCATTGTTGATAAACCTGCCAATTCGTTCCAGGAATCATTTAGGTCAAATAAATGATGAAAAATGGCCTTAACAATTTTCCAAACCCAAGTTGACATTAAAATTTTGTTTTTTAGTCCAATATCTCAATATATAATTTTTAAAAGAGGAAAGAAAACTGTCAATTCACTTTTTTTTGAACATTCTTATTTAATTTAATTGATTACCAAAATAGTTGTAAATGAATATTCTGACTGTCGGCTAATTGATTGGATCCCACAGCTCTCTTTTGGCCCCAGCCCACCTGGTGGATTATCTGTTCATAAAAAACATGTAAAATAAGTGATATGTCTCATTTTCATAGTATATTTGCTTCGGCTAGCAAATTAAGCTACTAGACATGTGTCTGAAGTGGTTCTATTTATTTTAAATGAATGATTTTATGCATTTCATTTTCATGCAATAGGTTTTTCATAAAAGGCAAGAACTAATAAATCATCAGTCCAACTTATTTTGGAACTTATTTCAAAGTGAACCGCTGTGATGATTTGTGTTCAGATTTTGAGATTGTATAATATTTTCCAGAGTCTCCTCTTCTGCTGCCCGCTCTTCGCCTCTTCATACCTCCTCTTCGCCTGGTGTCTGCAGCCATGTGGCAGGTCGTCCAGAGGGGAAATGTGCAGGACTACGGGATGGTGGAGGAGTTCGTCAGCACAGTTTCAGAAATTGTACCTGAACTATTGAATGCAGATCAGAAAGCTCAACTCCTCCTGGGACTCAGAGCACGGGTAAGACTGTACAATGTTTTTGTGGAGTCTTTAGCGAAGACATTTATTGGTTTTATAAAGAAACACGGTGCATAAAATGATAACAGAAGTTTGCTTTCTCTCTTGTGGATGTTTAGCTGTCAAAACAAAGTGTAAAAACCTGTTGTTCTGCATTATAGCAATTTTTTGTCTCAGTTGGTAGTGGGTATAATCATACCAAAAACACCCAAAAAATTCAGAACATCTAAACCATAAAAAGCTAAATTATTGCCTGACAGACGGTAAAGGTGCAGCTGATGAAGAGCTTTCATTTTTCCTAGGTAAAATTAGAGGCATCACCTGCAAGGCAATGTTTGTCTAAACTGAAGTGTTAGTGCTGAATCTTGTGAGTCTGTTGACAGTGAATAACGTTTCCAGGTGCTGTTCTGTCAGTTCAGTTGACCCTGAGGTGAACCCGTTTGTTGCAGGTGGTTCTTGAATTGTGTCGGGCCAAGCAGATAACAGACAGAGAAACCATCGAGATGCACCTGGACCGGATCAAGGCCCTCGTATCCACGTGGGCAGCACAGGTTAGCTTCTTTAAAGGTGTTCGGACAATGTACTCCATGTTTTCCATCAACTTGTCGCTTTTCTTTGCTCAAACTACATCCGTGCATATTTTTGTTCCAGCCGTGTTTTGCTGAGGTCGAGTTTCCTGAATCCAACTTTGTTGATCAAGTTGAATTGCTGATGAAAGACCCAGAGGAGAAGGAGAGGTTTTTCCAGGTTTGTGCCTTTGAATTGATGTTTTATACTGTTGAAGCAGTTCTGACCACAACAGAATCTATTGTACAATATGCAGTGGTAGTGGGGTACTTGAGTATTGAACTGTGTGGTTATTTGTTCCAGGATGTTTTTCCCACGGATTTTGGGCCCGAGTATGACAGCGCTCTGCAGATGCTAATGCTGGATTTCCTGTCCAGACTGGAGAAGCTTCTTCCAGTACCAGACATTCAGCAGGTACTGGAACCAGTTTGGAAAACAAACCATTTTGTTATCAGTCAAGCTCCTCTTGTTCTTTTAGCAGCCAGTTCGATTTTAGATATAAAGGGGAACCTGATTGCAGGCTGGTATGTGCACAAAGCCATCACCAACGTTTATTGGTATTCCATTCATCAGACAGTGAATTTCTTTATCACATTCTTTGCGACAGTGATGCAGTTCATATAAACATGATGTACATATTTTTAGATTCAGTATGCCTTATACTTTCAGAGGATATCATGATCTGTAATGTCCATCACAAATAGACATTCCTAATTTGCTCCTTATAACTGCAGAACTTGCCTGAGAATTGTCACGTTTAAACCCTTTCATATCAAACTAATATAATGTGAGTTGTTTGTACATCCATACTTGCATTTCAAACAGGAACTGTTAATGGTGTAATTTAGCGTTGTTTTAATGGTGCCAGTTTGCCAAAATGTAAACAAATATAGGCTAAAAAACATAGTTGTAGCCCACAGTTCATCAGCATGCTTTTTACATTCCTGCAACACTCATTTCTATCCATTCATACACAGAAAATTGCATTAAAAAACTTCCAAAACATGTTTAGTACAATTCGCATGCAAATCAATCAGATTTCTGAGTAGCCCAACTTATTCTGAAAATAAAATACAGCCGGCCTGTCATGTTGTGATTCTGTTTAAAGCTTGTATATAAAGAGTAAAAAACATTAAACATAGAAATATATCGAGTGTATGTCCCAGCTCAATTTTTTCTCTTCCTTAGACTGCGTCCATGCTCAGTGCCGTCCCATCTGCCCTGGAGGAGTGCGTGCACTCTGTTCCCGACCCACGGCACCTGAAGACTGTGCTCCTCTACCACACAACACTTGGACATTTTGATTTATCTGGTGAGTCACATCTGGGCTGCATGTACAGTAATATAACCCACATTCAATGAGATGAGACTTGTATGTCCTCTGTAATTCACTATATTTATATGGGCAAAGCTCTCTTCTTGTTAGTGAGGACCATATTACTTTTCCATATATCCAACAGTTCTGAATACAATATTTATCTCCTTTAATGAAACAAGATATCTCCATAGTCAAGCGCGGACATGATGGTCAATCGCACAATGGTCCTCAACAGAAAACGTGCTTTATTCTGATATAAGAAACCAGTTTTTATCTGTACTTTCTGACTGCTATCTCAAGAAATTCCCAGATATTTATAAGCTTTAGCACTTCGATTTCATTACCACTGTGTGTATGGACAGCAGGGAGCTGGAAGATTGAATTACGGATTCTTGAACAAGTTTTAGGTTTTGCAGAAAACAACTGGAGCTACTGGTTTATTTTACCATGATTATGTGTATAAAACAATTTTATTTTTGTTCACAGCCGCTAACCACAAAGCTAATGGGGTTATTATTTTCCCGACAGATGAAACTCAGACCATTCCTTCTTCCTTTGGGAATTGCATCCTCTCTTCGCTGTCCCTCCCTCAGCTGGAGAAGGTTGTAATTCATGCAGACCAAATACAGTTACATCCTCCATCAGAAGAAATGGAAGGCTGCATGACCGTCCAGGTGGAGGGTGAAACTGTGACACTGTTGGACTACATACAGATTGAACAGCCGTCTGGTTTGATTGATCCCGATGATCATGAAGAAAATGAAGTAAACGAGGAGGAAATTGTTGGGGAGGACAGCAGTGACGCCCTAAAGCCAGCAGCTTTCCAACCGCTGAAACAAAGCAAAAGGCTCCAGTTAAAGAGAAAAGTCTCAGATGAAAACAAAGACTCAAAACCTAAGAGGCAAAGGAAAAAATACCCCAATAATAAGACTTGTCCCATATGCAATAAGATTTTCCTGCGAGCTGCAGCCATGAGACGACACTTGGAGACTCATTCTGCCAACCGCGATCTCAAGTACAAGTGTGCCAACTGTGACAAGCGATTCAGGGACCATTACGACATGAGGCGACACAACATGCGCGTTCATGAAAAGGATGAGATGAGCAACGGCGCTAAAGACGAAGAATCAGGAGATCCTGGCACTTCTGAGACATCAGAAAATAAAAATTGCGCTCTGTGTGGGAAGTATTTTGCCCGTCATGTAGACATGGAACGACACATGAAGTCCCACTCAGAGGACCGCCCATATAACTGTTCCTTCTGTGAGAAGAAATTTAAGAACCCGTATGTTTTAAAGAGACACCAGAAGGAGATTTGCAAGAGCAGAGAGCTGAAGAGGCCAAAGAGGAAAGAGACGCAGCGCTCAAATCCACAGCCACCATCAGAGGGGTTGACGGAGGGCAAAGTCTGTCCCATCTGCAGCAGGATCTTACCTTACTCTGCGGACATTGCGAAGCATTTGCGATCTCACACGGAAGAGCGTCCTTTTATTTGCATCACTTGTGAGAAGGGCTTCAAGTACAAGGACACGCTAAAGAAGCATCAGATTATTCACGGTCACGAGGGGATCAGAGAGGAACAGAGCAAGACGGTGGAACAGATTTTGGCTGAAGCGGATACTCAGAATTGTAGTGATGCAGGCAAAAAAGAAAATAATCCAAATGCAGCTTCGGACACTTCTGAGGAGACACCTTCTGCGTCTGTGAAAAAAGTCCTTAAAAAGGGGCTTAAAGTGTGCCCTGTCTGTTCGAGGGTGTTCGACAGTGTTAAAACACTGAACAGGCACATACAGTGTCACACAGAGGACCGGCCTTATCATTGCATCCACTGCAAGAAGCGCTTTAAACACATGCACGGGCTGAAAAGACACCAGATTTATGCAATTTGTCATAAGAAAATCGCCCGATTCTCGTGGAAAAAGGAGCAGAGAGCGGGGCCCAGCCAAAGCGAAGTGACCAGCACTGACTCGCAACAGGGGCCGCTTCTGAAAATCCCCGTGTGGTGTTCAAACTGCGGCAAACACTTTGAATACCCGTCCGCTTTGAAGGAGCACCAGGAAAACGTCTGCAAAGTGGAGGTGAATGAAATCATGAAATGCGACGACTGCGGGAAGGAGTTCAAGAGCATGACCTTGCTCAAAGTGCACCAGAGGATCCACGATCCGCTCTACTGCAAAGAGTGCGGGAAGATCCTCGCTAATGAGCCCGCTTTCGAGAGGCACAAGCTCATGCACAGGCCAATGCAGTGCACAATGTGCGACAAGACTTTTACTTTACTGCGACGCTTGAGGGAACACTACGAGAAGCAGCACGACTTCACCGGGCCGTATCCTTGTGCACAGTGTGACAAAACCTTCATGCAGCTCTCCTACCTCGCCATCCACCAGAGAATCCACAAAGGAGAGTTCCCTTACATTTGTAACATATGCCCAGAGAAGTTCAGGTCTTCCAACTGTCTGACCGTTCATCTGAGGAAACACACGGGGGAGAAACCCTTCCTGTGTTGGCAGTGTGGAAAGTGTTACCGCTCGGCCTCGGAGCTCACCGTGCACATGGGAACCCACTCCGAGGAGAGACCCTGGGCCTGCACACAGTGTGACGTGGCGTACCGCACCAAGCTGCAGCTGACGAACCACGTGGAGCAAATCCACATCGGCGTCAGGTACCCCTGCAACAGCTGCGGGAAGCAGTTCATGAAGGAGACGTCCCTGAAGAGGCACGAGCTCATCCACACAGGGGAGAGGCCACACCAGTGCACAGTGTGCGGCAAGACGTTCCTGACCTCCAACGAGCTCAGGCTCCACAACAGGTATCACACCGGGGAGCGGCCGTACAAGTGTGAAGAGTGCGGAAAGGCCTTCATTCAGTCGGGTTATTTGAAGTCGCACATGCGCATCCACACAGGAGAGAAGCCTTTTAAATGTGACATATGTGACAAAGGCTTCAGGTTGTCGTATCACATGAAGAAACACAGGCGGACACATTCCGGGAGTTCAAAGACGTACAATTGTAAGGAGTGCGGGTTAGCGTTCCTCATTAAAAAGTCCCTTTGGGAACACTCGCTCACTCACAATGTGAAAATCGAACCATCATTCACAGATGAAGTGAGAATAGAGTTTCAGTAGAAGTCCTTGTATTTTCATGCTGGTTGTTTTCCTTTATAGGATAATGAGTTGAGTCCTGAGCTGGTCACCAAAAACTTTTAATGTCTTAATTCTTACTTCTTAAAATGCTGTTTGTTGTTTGATTTTGACCAATTTGTAAGTTGGTGTTCTTCTTTTCCCTCGTTCCACTTGCTTTCCTGTGTTGATTCCATAAAATATATTGATGAACTATAAAGCTGATGTATCTATTTAAAGCCAATGAATAATTTCTGCTTACATTGCGTTTTAAAATAAATCTATCTTGAAAAGCTCCCTTCATTTTTATTTTCAGTAGTGCTGAAAAGGTCTGACAGAAAATCAAAAAGTAATTGACAGCAGTTTTGATAATCCGATAGGGTTTTAGACTGATCAAACAAAGGCAATTAGAGCTGTAGGAAATTGAGATGGACATTTTTCATTGTTTAAGACCTTTGGCTTTTCTATTACAGTACTAATACTATTTGATAGTATATTAATCAACAATAAAATCATTTTAGCCATAGTCAAAGGTAGATACACAGTCTAATTTGTTATTACGACATAAGTAAAATCAATATTATGGTCACTAAGAAGAGATATGCTATACATTCAGGATAATTAAGACTTCAAGAGATGATATATTCACCTTAATTAAAAGCATATCAAATCTTAAACATTACAGATCCCCTCCAGACATGTTTTATGATGAAAAGAAATACACTTTGAATAATTATTTATTTCTCAGGCTTTTAAAACACCTTGTTAAAAATTACAAAAAGTTATCTGCTCCTTATCCCTCATTGAATAATCCAGAATTTATGAATATGCAAACATTTACTTGTCCTTTCTCTGTGTGTGCGCAATGGAGGTTTCACACTTGTGTAAGTTGCATTCAGATTCAAGATGAGCACAAACTTCCTCACCAGATAATAAACATGAAAACAGAATTTGAGTGTTCTGCACAGCGAAGCTCAAACATCCAAATGAAGTAACAAAAAGCAAAACACATTTTTGAGTCGAGGAGGACTTGAAAGTATGAATGTTTCAGCTAAAATAAAAACATTTAACATTGAGTTATTTTTGATAAGTTTTGGCAGTGGTCTTCTTCAACCACAAGATGGCGGTATAGTAGTGATAATGGCTAAAAGCTGTACCTCACAGGGGAGGGAGAGCTGTCAGTATCACCCCCTGCTGCAGTTTGTGTTGGAGGCTCTTGACAAAGCAAACCTCCTAAAACATAAATAAAAGTCCTTCAGTAGCATCTGCATCTTCCTTCTCAGTAAACATTTAAAGAATAGCAAGTATAAAGACATCAGTTTACATTGTAATTTGTGGGGAAGGCTTTGTTTGTTTATGCAGCTTTTGATTTTATGCAACACACAGTTGTTTATACAGCCTCAGTGACTGCTGATCAGTATTTTTCCTCTGCTCTTGCTTTCAGTGCGTGTCACCTGATTGTTAACTTAGCCTGTTTAAAGCATAGCATTAGCAGCTAGAGCAGCATCCCTGCGCAGTTCCAGAGAAACTGCTCCCATCTCTAGGAAAAATCAAAGGCCAACTGAATCAGGGCCTCTCCAGAGTGTTAGGAGCAGATCACTGTTTAACCCAAAGCATATAGATTTATATGGGGCTGTAATTGCTTCAATGTGCCACGGATTATTCCCCCGTAATTGAGGCCTGGCGGAGGTCTCTTTCCTATACATGTCCTCCACGGTGCCAGGTGGTGGCACCACCCCCTCTCCCCAGCCAGCCACAGAGAGAAAGAGCCAGGAAGTGGTGTTATACCCCCCAAAAAGCCCAGTCCTCATCGTGGGATTAATAAACGGCACAAAGGGTACACATCCCTTGCATGCTTCGAGGAATCTCGCACAGGCCCTCGTCCAGCTCTAATTGCAATATGAGTCACATTATGAGTGAAGCTCGATGGGACTGACAGCTCACTGCAATAGCCGACCAATGACACTAAAAACTCCTGAATCTTTGTATTATTTTGGAGATTTGGCTCTCGTCTGTGGTTTGTCTCTCCGGGATTAGTTGTGTTTAAGGCTGTAATTATTGTACATGCTATTGCTCAACTATTTGCTTTATGTTTTTGTTCCTGACTCAGTGGAACATTGCTGGATTTTGTAAAAGACAGAACGTTTGCACGCTCCAACAGGTCTTGAGATTACCGTGGTGTCACAAGTAGGCTACAGGGGATTGACAAAATAATGCAAACACTAATACAGTCACTTCTAAATTCACCACTACTCAGACATTTATCTTTGCTGTAATGTTGCACCTGCAGCTGTGGGTCCCAACAGAAATCTGAGGGGCCACAAGATGATCACGAGGGGTCACGAGTAAACATTGATTTGTTTTAAGAGGTCACGAGCCCAAAAAGTTGGGGAACAATACTTTAAAGCTCCACCAACAAATATTTTTATATTAATAATTCAAATATTTGTTTTGTGAAAGTGGTTGCTTACAGTAATGAACCCACAGAGAATGATCCCCCAATTCTGCAGCTAAAGAGGCAGTTTTTTTAAAGCTTCATTTAGCTCATTGTTTTGGTTCTGACATGACACTGTATGGTTTAGTTACTTACTTATTTTCTTGTCAGAAGAAACCAGCAGCAACTTTATAGTGACAAAATGTTAGTGCTGTTTAGCTCTTCAGCCCCCAAGTAAACAAAAAATGTATCTTTTCAGCTTTAAAGATATAACATTTCCGCATTAAAACATCTAAAAACGACTAGTCCTCTGTCATTTTGTTGAGTTATGTGGGCCTACTTACATTATCCCAAATGCTTCCAACAATGTTTGTCATTTTATTCAAGGTAATGCAGCGTGCATTTCATTTGGTCGCCTGTTGCTATAACTTCCAGAGAAAGTCAGAGACTGAGGAACAAAGTCAGCGAACATCACTAATGCTAGCTACTCCAACAGGCTAACATCAGTGTTAGCTTCTCCAACAGGCTAACATCAGTGTTAGCTTCTCCAACAGGCTAACAACAGTGTTAGCTTCTCTAACCGGCTAACGTTGGTGTTAGCTTCTCCAACCGGTTAACAACACTGGTGGCTTCTCTAAAAGGCTAACAAAAGTGTTAGCTTCTCTAATAGGCTAACATCAGTTTTAGCTTCCTCAACAGGCTAACATCGGTGTTAGCTTCTCCAACAGGCTAACAACACTGTTAACCTCTCCAACAGTTACAGTTAGTTAACCATACCGACCTGACAACAGCGGTGTTGCGATTATTGTCAGTTATTTTGAATTTAAGACCGGGTCTATGCCATCCGAACTTGGGATTCCTAACTTAGGAAATTCTTCAGTTAGTACGATTATGTAAAATAGCAAAAATCCGAAGATAAGATAGGATTTTATTCCTCATCGCAGTCAGGAAAAATGTTTAACGAATACCAAAAATTTAAAATGTTATCCTTAACAAAGTTAAGATAGGATTTTAGAGTTTCTGTAATGAGGCCGCCGGCTCTTTAGCGGCTAAACGCTCCACTATCATGACCAGCTAACCTTGTTCTGTGGTCATCAGGTTTGTCTGAGCTTTCATTCCATTGTTTATATAAAAAATATTGATATGCGTGCAGCTTTAACTGCCTCAACATGTTTAGACTTAAAGGAATCAGGTACTTTTTGTCGACCACCCAGTTTTATGTTCAACTCCACAGAAATGATCATAATCACATTATCTGAATGGGCAGATAAAAAAGAAACATAGTAAACAACAACTAGTGCCTCTGCACCTGAGAGTCCACAGGTTGCGGCTCTATTGTTTTCATCAACAGTAAAGCCGAGTGCAGCTTCCAAGTTTAGTTTCCGAAGAAACTGATGTGATAAAACACAACTTGATGGAAATCCTGCCACTTCCAGCGTGTTCGGCGATCATAAACGGTTAAACTGTCCCGGAGATATTGTTTGAAAAAGCAGGTTTTGATCATCAACAGGCACCACGGATTTTCCTGGCCTTTTTGCCAAAATGCTGTGACCCCTGCGAGTTACTACGGAAACATAGCGTATCAAAACAAGCCCCCCATTTCTTGCTTTTGCTCCATGACGCACCTTTATTTCTTCCATATGAACAGTATATGGCACAGCAGAGGGCTTTGATAACAATATCTGCTCTGAATGCATGGACAACAGTAAACTCCAGGACCACCGGCTCCACACCCTGTTTAACCCCCCAGGATTGGGAATATTTTTGCAATGTTTTTTTGTTTAACTAATTAAAAGGGAAAATGTAAACCACTAAGCTGGAAAAAACCCTCAGATTAATTAAGAGGATAGATCAAATGTGTGTATGTGTGTGTGTGTGTGTGTGTGTGTGTGTGTCCTCATGTGAACCCATGTGTATGTGCCCTCCCATCTCTGGTACCAACCCTGCAGTGCCCCCCCCCAGCCCTCCATCCTCCCTCACCTCCGTGGTGTTCGCACAGGTTTTTGCAAAACCCAAAAGCTTTGTTTTGTTTTTCATCCACTCTAATTCTTGCTCTCGCATTCATTTGCATTCTGCACCGCTTGTCTGTATCTGTGTATCCTTCTGACTCGGACATTTGTTTGGCAGGAGAAACCAGACGGGATGCTGTTCACACTGCAAAAAGTTTCGCTCTTTGTGTCTTGTTATTTTGCAGCTTTTCCCTAACAAGTTCTTCCAAAGTTCTTAACTCTGCTTGTTGCCAACGTTGTTGCATAAAATTTCTTTTGGAGTTATAACTCTATTTTAACAAGGCACACCTGTTATCACCTAAATGACATGGCATCATTTTATAACACTTCCTCAGAGGAAGGAGTGATTTTAAAAACTCACTCCTGATCAAAATGACTTGCAAAGATGGACATTTTTTGCAGTGAACGCTTTCTCCTTCCTGCACCAGAAGGGAGTGAAAACAAGCCCTGGTCAATGAGTTCACCGGGGCGGACGTCTCCTTAGACAAGGCTGCAGGGGGGTTTTAGAGAGGGAGGTGTTGGTGGTGGGGGGGTTCAAAAGTCTTGCAGCCAAAGAGAAAAGGGAGACGGAGTGAGGGAGGGAGAGACAGAAACCTGGCACCAAGACAGTTCAGAGCACTGGGCATTAGAGACGGCGAACAAGGGAAGGTCAGCCTCCCCACCTCCCTTCTTCTTCCTCCTCCTCCTAATACTGCATCAGCAAATGTCTAGCAGAAGCCCATCATCAATACTGCCAGACCACAGCTACAGTCTGTGATGAAGCATCTTTTATTTTGTTTGTTTGTTTTTTTACATCAAGAGGCAGTGAAAGATGAGATAGTTTCACGTCCAAGATCAGCCACTGACAGAGAGGCTTATGGGCATCAGTGACCGACCACGTCCCTGATCTGATGCTAACAAGGTCATCCTCTGGTCTGAAAGCAGCTTTGTGTCACTAATCAGAGGAGCATCATCATCATCATCATCATCATATTCCATGCTGTATCGGCAGCTTCTCGCAGTGACACAATCCACCGGGGGAGGCCGACTGGAGACGCTGCTCGGTGTTCATCTCGTCTCCAAGCAGCCGTCCGGTAGAGGAAGATGAGTCGGGTCACACATGGAGGTCATGGGACCTGCACGAGAAATTTTGATAAGGAGCTGAGATTTTATTTACTGCGCCGACCGTCTGTGATGGTGTGAATCAGGGCTGCAACAGTTACAACAAAATAGACTATAAAATCACAATCACAATTTCCCAGAGCTGTACAAAAGCCCAAAATATTCAGTTTACTATCATAAATAACAAAACATTTGAGGAAATTTTGCTTTAAAAGTGTCTACAAGAATCAACTGATTATCCAAATAGTCACAGATTAATTTCCTTTTGATCGACTAACGGGTTAATCGACTTATCGGCTCAAGCAGCAACTAGAATTATTTTCAATATTGAGTAATCTGCAGTTAATTTAAAGCACAAAGTCAGTCCGCAGTAAGACCTAAAGATATTCAGTTTACTACCACAGAAGAAGTCACCTTTGAGACGGTGGTACCAATTGATTTTTGGATAAGAAAAACTTAAACGGTAAATCAATTATTAAAATTGTTGCAGATTAAAGAATTTCATGAAATCATTTTTTTAAATATTTGGTCAGCATTTTTGTGCAATAACCATTCAGTGTAGTTACATTCAGACTCTATATGGTTTCTTGAATTCAGATGACGAGGAAAACGAGTGTGACTGTGATCCAGAGGAATTTTATCTCACTGATATCAGCCTCAGTGTTTACTGTTCACTCTCCTGCTGTCCTATCAGAGCTGTTTTAAGTTACTGCGAATGCAAACTGAATATTTCTGTGAGTGCTAAACAAGATTATTCATCAAAGATGCGACTACAAAACAAGACAGCTGTCATTTTCTGCGTTTTCACATCGATAGATTCTGTCCTGCTGTTGTGTGGAAAACTACTCATGCTATATGTGCAGCATGAAATCAGATCACGGTTTGATTATTGACTGACTTCTTTATTAAAACGAGAGGTTTGTTCCACCACAGGTGTCGCCAAATCAACCAGGACTGAAATCTTACGAATTACAGCTTTTCTGTTGATGGACAGGTTGTGATCGACTGATTACCTCGACCATTTATAGCTCAGTGGTTCCCAAATATTTTGTCTAATGACTCTTTAAAATGACCCGATAACCACCTACAACTCTTCATCACAGGTTAACTACGACTGTGAACTGTGAGCAGCTCACACAAAGAGCGATTTTCCCTTCTTAGAACATTTAACATTAATTTTTTTTACAAAACTGTCCAGTATTTCACCAAAAATAAGCAACATATTTCATAATAAACACATTTTGTTTGTGGTCTATTACTAGAATTCTTGATGATTACATTCTGCATTAATCAACTAATGATTTTTATCTCTACTGGAAAGCAAGATATATGAAGATTAATCACATCACGACACGTTAAAACAAAGCAACATCTCCTTAAAAAGCTTCTTTGAAGGTTTTATATGATCACATTATGAAAAAACAAAACAAGTTTGACAAAAAAAAAAGAAAATTTAAACTTCCTGTGACAAGAATGTTTTCCTTCTTTTGAACTTGTGACCCTCCACATTTATCCTGCGGCCCCTTCAAGAGCCCCAACCCTCATGGTGGAAACCAGTCATTAAGTTTGGATACTGCTCTGCAGCCTCTGTACTATGAGTGTGATTCAGCACCATCCGTGTCATGGGGACATTTGATAGTGCTTGTGTTTTGACCCACTTTACCCCAACAACCCTAACTGTTGCGTGTCTTCAGCCTCGGTCCCCTTGCTTGTGATGCACTTATGCGCACTGGCCCGAGCATGCTGGGATACGTGCTGGTGTCCTGTTTTATGATTGGGTCACGGCACTGATCTCATGTTTAGTGATTAGATCACTGTTGATATCCCTTCCCTGCTGAAAACAGCTCTCTTTAAGCCCTCGCCTTGTGTGAAGCTGTGGTCTGTCACTGCTGTGGTTTTTTCTCTCTGTGACTGACTGGGAACACTGGGGCCCTTTAAAATGATGAGGCTGCACAATGGGTGCCATCAAGTACTTATCAGTCCAGGTCTTCTTAAAGGAGGTGTTTTAAATCTGAAAAATATCATAAAATCATGTTGTTTTTTGGGGTTTTTCACACTTTTGTCACATCAGTCACTCAGTTCATAAAAGCATTAAATGTCATCAGGTCACATCTGCAGACAAACCATGCATGTGTTGACTCAGTTTAAACATAGAAATCAGAACAAATAGCTTATTTCTGACAAGAAATTACAGTGACAAAGTGCAGAAAACTGCAAATCCTGCAAGTTTAGGGGAAACAAATCCCCAGATGAGGCTTTCTGGATATCTCTGGACAATTTTTTCTCACAAAAATGTCAATGTTCATATTCACTCTTTTTTTTCTTTTTTTCTTTTTACATGTATTTAGCTTTTTTTTTAGTTAGCAGCATGCTTTTGACTGAGTGGGAAAGTGTTTTTAAGATCGATTCTAGCGTCACTCAAACCAGACTTTGGATAGAAAGGCTGCTGAAATTACGCGGTGCCAAATTACGCACAACGACCAGCAGTCATATCATAACCTGCAGCTTGTCTTTAACTTCTCCTCCATCAGCCTTCAGCGCAGGAAATAGTGTGTTGTGTGAGTGTGAGCTGCTGCTGCTGCTGCTGCTGCTGCTGCTGCTGCTGCTGCTGGTGGTGGTGGTGGGGCAGCAGCTCACGCTTTTTCTGTCTTGATCTGAACTACTAACCAAGTCTTAGAGAGATCAAAATTCAATCCCGTTCTGAGAAAAAAAAAAAGAGAGAAATGACGTTATTTGAATATGTGCCCAAAATCCTTAATGAATAACTTAGGACGAGTAGGAGGCAAATGCTGCCCCAGCTGTTTCCTGTTGAAAATGTCTGTGTAATGTAGATAAATGTGAGGGATTTTCTCTCTAAATCCGTCTCCTGTTCGCTAAATCTCACTTCTCCAAAACGAGCCTGCGCAATGGAACAAAGTCGGAATATTGAGATGTGACATTGCCCGCATCTCATCCTTTCTCCCCGTTTTTTAATGACTTCAAACAAGTTCATTTTCGCCGGGCTTTGTCTTGCGGAGACCCGTGGGGATGTCTAGCGCTCTTTCCTTTCAGTGGCATTTATGTGATGTCTTCAAGGTAACTTACCTGATTTCCTTTGACACTATTATAGATTATCACCTCCACTTGCTCTCTATTTGCACAGAGCATCCTTACCTAGTTTAAACCGACAAAATAAAAGGGCATTTCCATTGCTTATTTGTATTTAACTGCTTTTAAATGCATGATTGATGTGGATTTATTCTGATTTTTATCCTTTTTATACAGTTTGTGAGCAACTGATCTGCATGTCTTGGTGATTTTTTTTCCCAACAGATAACAAGAGATTGTTCCCTCATCTGCTTTAATTGACTTTTTCTCTTTCTTGAATCGTGCATGACTTTCACTGCTCGGATGAATGAGGTTTTCATCCTAAGCGCTTCTGTGCGCCCTGCGCTCTTTTTCACCAGAAAGTCCGAAAGCAGCTCTGCAACTTTCAAAGTATTTACTGCTGAGTCTGCATTATTAAGAGCTAAATATCTAACCCGAGGCTGTGGGGTTAGGAGAGAGGGGAGCTCAAGATGAAATGCATATGGGCGTCGGGACCGTGCGGTTGGAGTTGTGATGTAGATGGAGAGTGTCTTGTGTTTATTCTTTTTATTATGTATATTTGGCCCACGCAGCTTCCTCGGCTGGGTTTGGCGGGGGAGCCGTTTTCCATCTCACAGTTTGGATCGGAAAGATCCCTGGCGCTTTCTGCATCTCTTATTCTGCTTTTTGAATTTTTGAAGCACTCTTAGTTCAGCTGTGTGCGTAATAACGCGCTGACAGCTGTTTTCTGGCACAGAGGGAATGCCGAAGCCTCATCACCAAGTAGCTATTAATGATTGGTGTTTAAATTTCATTGATTAATATGGATTGTTATTGAATTGTGAGGACATATTCGGGGGGCTGAGCAGCGAGATGATGACCAGAAACGTGTGTTTTCAATTTGGACGCGCTCCGTTCGGTTGCGCACAGGCGCTCTGGAGCATCAGAGCTGGTCAGCCTCCTGTTTGACTGTTTGGCACCGAGTGGATGTTTGGTTTTAATACATTTTCCTCCACATTTAAAAACCCTGTAAAGTTACCATTTGTGACCTCGGCCACTTTTATATCCTCTTTAAGCCTGGAAGTTAAGGAAACAAGCCCTCACTGATTTCAATCTTATGTGGGAAAATGTTCAGTGTTGCCATTGAGCAAGGCACTGCGCCACTTACTGTCACAACATAGGAGCAGTGTCTTTAAACGCGTGGCTTTCCTTGCTTAATGCTTACATGAAAACCTCTCTGATGATGCTCTGTCTGTATGCAGCAGTGAAAATGCTAAAGCTCTCTCTCTCTCTCTCTCCCTCTCTCTCTCTCTCTCTCTGCTGCAGAGTGCGATGTGCTGTATCTCCTGTAGCCACACCCTCTCACTACTGCTGTGCATCCTCACCCTGACTCCGACGGCAACAGGGGCGGGACCAGAGACCCTGTGCGGGGCGGAGCTGGTCGACACGCTGCAGTTTGTGTGTGGAGAGAGAGGCTTTTATTTCAGTAAGTGCACCTTTTTATTTATTCATAAAGGTTGGCTGTATCCGTCCCAGAGCTCTCCACCTCCAGCGAGCTCATAAATAAAAAAGCAGCCAGTTTGACATTTTTTCTTGACTCCCCCCCCCCCCCCCCTGCATTAATGTTCCCTTTCTCCTTCATTCATTCCTCTTCCACTGTTACATCTTCTCTTTAAGCTCACATTAATGCCTGCACATTTGTTTTTAATGCCCGACTCTCATTGATGGTATTGGAGCCTTTTGAACAAGCAAACCAAAGTGAAACATAGAATCATGTTAAGTAGCATATTGTTGGTGGCCAATCGCAGTTTTGTCCACCACCAAAGGGCTTTAAGTGGAATTTGGCTGACTATCTCCAAGCAAGAGGAGGGGTTGAAGCTAAATGTTGCACTGAAGTTTTTTCTTTTTTCCACCAGAGAAGGGAAAGCGACCCAAAGAAAACCCTCCATCAAGAATCTAGGATTTAAATCTCCAATTTTTCCATTAATGGTACAACCTAGCCCAGAACAGGACAGGATATATGGTGCTACCGAGGTTAGGTGCAATGTTCCACCAGCAGCCAGTGTTTCTCAGAACACGTATCCTGATCTTGCTGTCAGAGACAAACAGTGTAACTGTACATTTGCGGTACAGCTGGCACAGACCCAACAGAGCTGTGGTTTAAAACCTCATTATTCACATTTCTTTGGCTGACATCCACCAGTTAAGCCAATTTCCACCAAACGTCATGGAGGAGCTTCGTATCTGCTCAAAAGTCAGTATTCTTATTTTTATAGTAATTGATTGTCCCTCTCATAACAAACCATTATTAAAGGTTTGGTTCAGCCCCAAAGTTATGAAAGACTTTCCACATGTGGTAGACTCTGTCTGCTGCCAATTTAAAAAAAGTTTCTCTTGGAAATCAGCAGTATCTATTGGTGCATAAAAAGTTGTTCTCTTTGCCAGTAATTGTTTGTTTTCACCTTAACCTGAACCTGGAGCGGTTTGTAGATAGACCCTCTGGAGAAGCTTGTGACTGATGGGGGCCAGTCTTTGAATCCCAGCCTCAGTACAACAGGGGAATCATGCAGTAGTTGCCTGTGTATAGTAATGCAAACATAAAGCCAACATTAAAAGCCAAAAATACGTAAATTTATTTGATGAGGTAATAACAGCCATGCTAGCAGCTATGTGAGACTGAATTGTATTGTACACTGCAGTGGTTTGAGCTAAATGCTAACAGTGCTAACATGTTCAGAAGGTGATGTTCACCATCTTAGTTTAGTATGTTAGCATGCCAATATTTGCTAATGGCTGACGGGAATGTCGTTACTTTATTTTAATTTTACTTTAGTTAGCAGGTCAAACTGAAAATTTGACCTGATGATGGTGCTGTAGTTAGAATTTAAGAGATTCATCTTCTGGGGAGTACAAAACTTCCGTACAATAGTTGTTGAGATATTTTAGTCGCGACCATTGACTGTATATAAACATTGATCACATCAAGTAGTAAGTACACTGCAAATAAATTTTTCCCAAAGATGGTTTCTGTCATTTTAGGTAGTTCTTATCACGCTGATGTATGTTCAAGTGTTTATTTTCAGTTTGGTTTTAATTAGTTATTTGATGCTATAAAAACAGGGTGAAGCGTCATGATTGACAGCTGAGGCCTGCGCGCGATTGGGCGAGTGTATGGACAGGCACTTGAGACCGCGACTGACTCTGGCTCCAAATTATGTCACTAGCGCAAGATGGCAACGCTCGTATCCGGGATATCTGGGATTGGCTTCATTTTTGTACAATGGGAGTGGAGACACGTTGTCCATCTTTATTTATGTCAATGGTCTGGATCAAAGTGGTGATCCTAACAACCAAATTTGCCATTCCTGGAGCCACGTAGCTAGCATGGCTAAAAACTGGACAATAGATCATAAATTATTCATATTCAGGGGCTCGTACTCTTACATGGAATTCATTTATAAATAAAACTACCGCAGGATTTACATTATTATATTTCCACAGAAATGTTGTCAATGGCTCCAAACCAGCTGAGTCATTCAGTATCTTAGCTTGAAGCAGTCGTGCCCAGATGACCCAGTGAGTGGTAATCAATCAATGGCTTGAGACCTACAGTTGTAACATGATCCATTGGATCTATGGCCATTTTAAAGTCCACTCTGCAGTCTGCTGCCCATATTGTTGGAAAGATTGGCTTCACAGTTCAATTCTTTTATCAACTGCCTGTTCACTTCATTCCATCACCAACTTTCTTTCACCAACGAAGATCTTGTAGGAATCTGAACGTCAACGCTTTGATACTCTTTTAGGCTTTTTTCCTGCTTCAGCCAAACCAGTTACCTGTCGCGTTGGGTATAAATTTTTGTTGTTGATGATGCCTGTGCCTACGGTACCTGCTACAGCCTTCAGACCATGGTCATGGTGCCAACGATGGCATGAAGACATGCTCCGACATTGTGCTCTTAAAGCACATGTGTTATGATAATGATGGCTCTGACCATCCTACACTTTTGCCAGACCAGAACACTGATACAGGACAATCCTAAAACAAACCAGATTATATTGAATGGCAAACACAAATACTGATATACTCT
Source organism: Hollardia meadi (assembly GCA_037974645.1). Lineage (NCBI taxonomy): Eukaryota > Metazoa > Chordata > Actinopteri > Tetraodontiformes > Triacanthodidae > Hollardia > Hollardia meadi. The sequence goes on from JBBPCS010000330.1 coordinate 2,547,606, forward strand.
GAATTTCCTGCATGACAGTTGAATGTGATATACGTTTATCCACCACCCCAACCTCCATCGTTACATAAAGAGTGCGCTACTGCCTGAAGATTGGCTTTGTATATAAAGTAAATTGTGTTGTGCAGAATCATCTAATATGGACATAATTCCTGGTGATACTGGGCCTTCGTACTCCCATCTTGTCCCTGCACAGCCATGGGTAAGAATTAAGTTAATGTTCAATGATTGGTGGCAGACAAATTATGCCAATGTCCAGTTAAAAAATCACTACGTAGCTGGACGGAGAGTAAGGGTATGGAAGTTGCAACTGCAAATGGTTGTGTTACCAGAGTTTGAGCCCAGTCACACTCTAATACTTAGTATAATCCGTAACCCTAACCCTGATCTTAATCTTAATCAGTTGCCTAACCTTAACCATATCCTAACATTATTGTTGTTGCCATGCACGGCCATTGTAGAAATACTTCAAAACGGTGTTATAGATCTATCCAAAACATCATCCAGTGTATAATCCGAGGTTTTTTGCGGAATCATCCAATATCAACATTACGTCTGGCAGTCGTGTCACCATGCACCTTGCTGCTGCTCCCCACCATCCCACTGCCACATTCTTCCACCCCTTCATGCAGCTTTTCCAGGACCAGTCAACATCATTCTCTGCATCGGGCCCTTTGTGCACTCTTTGCCAGAGAGTTGTTGGAGAGCCACCAAGCTGCTGCAAAGCTGTGAGCCTTGTTCGTCCAGATGCTGTTGGCAACACCCATATGCTGTGAAGTGGTCATGACAGCCTGCTCGATTGCCAGTTTTCTGCTAGTTAACACTTTTTTGTCTTTGGATTCCCTCCGTTGCAGTACTTCACTTGTATAAATGACCATGTTTTCTTTATTTAGGGAGAGAGACAGTGGAAGATTATGCACCACATGACCAAAAACAGATTATTAGTAAATCATGCAGCACATTTACAAGCTGTGTGATGCAAGGGTCAAATCTTTAACAAGGCTTTGGCAGTCTCTTCTTCGAAGGTGATCTTCTTCAGAATCAAGCTCACGGGTTAATTCCATCTCGGTGATTCATTACTCAGTTTGAAGGTTTGTAAGAGAGTCCCAAGAAGTGTCTGCAGCTGTGGCCTAAAGTTGATGAAATGTTAAAGATTTTGACAAGGTATGGGGGTGTCCAGAGATTGGATGATGTGAGAATGTGACAAAGTGTTGGCTACCGATAGCAGGGTTTTACGACAGTTTTGTAAATGTTTCTCACAGGCTATAGAAGTATAGCACTACTCTCTGTATTCAGAGAGAAAGTGTTGAATGGAGGCCAGTGTACCTCATGAATCCTCATGCAGGTACAGTTCCTAAGCAGGAACAGACCTTTTTGTGATGCAGGGAATGTATTTGTCTTTCCCGCATTACCTTACACTGGGCAGTCACTGAACTGCACAGCATCCATCTATCAATGCCACATTTTCCTGTGCTGAAAAAGAGGTGTATTTCACAAACACTCCATCCTTTTTCACAAGAGACCATGAGGTTTGAGCAGCAGGGTGCTGTGCCTCGGAAAATATGCTGCTCCCTGTCTGCCTCCATTTCTCTCGCTCTCTCATATTCTCATCCCTTTTCCTTCTCCTCACTTTCGGTTGCCACATGTACCGGTCGCTTTCGTGAAATATCTGGAGAATCCATTTTGGTTCCGTCGAATTTAGGACCCGGCAGCGTAACGGCTTGGCCAAAGGAGGCGTGCTCCTTTCCCTGAACTCTTCCCCTCCAGTCTGGCCGTGTTGACCTTGGCAGCCCCCTGATTGATAATGTGTCCAGAGACGGTGTTGCAACGACAGAGAAAGCTTTCTGTGCACAGAGTTCTTTTGCCAATCCACCTGACACATGTCACCAGTAAAGTAGCACACTTGCATTTTCAGACTACAGATTTCCGACCCTGACAGAAATGCTAAATACTAGTTGGTGGAAATTCTTTTTTTTTTTTTAGGTAATGAAACAAACTGCTTCTATGAAACAGAAAAAAAAAATCCATAAACGTAGTCAGTTTTTCCAATTATTAGCCTGACCTAGAAATCCTCAGTTGTCTTTGCAATGCTTTAGCAGGCAGGACCATGGGGTGATTTCACTGTGATGTTCATTCCATGAATCAGATCTGTTATGGGACTTTTTTGGCTGAATTGTGAATGGTAAGTGGCTCCCTGTCCTAATTCACTTCATATTTTATTAGTTCATGCTAAAAATATTCACACTTATCCTACAGTGAGCATGAGATATATAATCTTACTGCTGACTTCTGCAAAATGAATGATGCGCAAACTCTCTTGAATTCCGACGAAGATGGAATAATCCACCATTTATTGTCAATAGCTAATTTTTAGGAAAATGAATTTCTAAGAAACGAGAGCAGCCAAATATGAAACGTGGTAATTTTTTTTAGGTGTTTTGGCTTGTACTAATGTGTATTGAAGGTAGAAAGAAAGAGGAAATTGCTTTTAGCAGCCATTGATGAGACTTCCTCTTCAGTGTTTGTCCCTGTCAATGTTATTCAAACCAACTGGAGCTGGAGAAAGAGGTAGAGTGTGCAAACAGCACGTCACACATAGCTAGGCCTTGTCCCTCAGCAGCAGGGGATTATGTGGATTACAGGATGATCAGGACACCCCCACCCCTCCCTCCCTCCCTCTTTAGTTTTATACTGGACCTGAACACACAGTGGAAGGCACTGAGATCTGAAGAAAGACCTCCTGTGTCCTCTCCATCCCTGAGAAAAGGTGTCGTTTTTCCATTAAGACCTGAACTACAAATCTCTGACCCTTCCGTGAATTACTGCTCAGCGGAACAAAGAGGCATCTCATGAAAAGGACACGCAGGCGTCCTCCTCTGTACATTAGGAGAAGTTGAGACATAAGGGATTTGAGGACACTCTGGGACTAAACAGTACTTTACCTTTGAAACCCGTCATCAGTTTTAATCTAGTCACATAATGTAGGTCCTCTACAAAGGAAAATGAGAATATATCAAGTTGCATTAGTGCACAGATCACCATGACTCTATAGTTGATGTCCTGAACCTTCAGGCAACCTTTCTTCTTTACTTTAAGCAGTCTCATAAATTATTTCCTTTCGCATGTCAGTTGTAAACGTACCAAAGAACCCCACAAACTGTTGATCACCAACACATCAAATATGGCAGCTTAATCATTGACCGTAAGCTTCAAACTATGACATTCTATTTACTGCAATAATAAATATGCGAAACGTTTGGTTAGACTTTTAAAACAATGATTGCTGAGAAACGTTTCACATATCATGACACACAGTATTATGACTTATGACTTAATGTTGTGAAACAAGTTGGTTAAGTTTGGCAAAATAAACCCCACTTGGTTAGATTCAGTAAACCATGCTTTGCGTTAAAATAAGGACATTAACTCACTTAGCACATCATACATCACGTAACTTACCCAACTTTAACATTTGGTCACACACGGGACTCGAATCCTGGTCTCCTGTGGGAAAGTACTGTGTTCGACCCATCCGACCACCCTGGCCACCTCGCAATTCTGAATTTTTTCGCTCTTCGTCCTCCTACAGTAGAGGGGCGCCTCCAGAAATGATGCTACAGGGGAACCTACAGCGTCATTCTTGGAAGTAAAGAGCCACTGACCAGGCTGCTGTTAGGGTTAGGGTTAGGGTTAGGGCTGTGATCACGTGTACTCACTGTGTTACCAACATTTCAACAAAGGCAGATACGGTGAACTGGAACAACCCTGTCAAACCCCCCTTTGAAAATAAGATATCTTGTAATTGATACTTCTTGGCCACCAAAGAATCCTTCGCATGATTGATCACCTCAACTCCCTCCTGAACTCCTAAGAAGCTGTCAAAAAGATTTTATGGTGTGCGAGAACATTTACAACATTTTTCTAACGTTTGTTGCTAATGTTTCTATAAGCAGGTGACAAGGGCAACCCTATCTACCTTCCACTGATTCTAGGATTTATTATTGGTAATCTAACTGAGAAATTATTATACTCTCCATACATTTGTCAACCCTTTTGCATCTCTTAGTTTCAAGATCAGCCTCAAAAGAATCTACCCTCAGTGAATTCATTTTGATCCATATTGATAACATCGTTAACAACACGTGCATTGGATAAATTCTAATGTCACGGTGCAGAACACGTCACTCATGCCGTAAACTCTTTGTGGTACCAGTGATAAAGACATAGTTTCCAGTACTTTAGCAGCTCTTATAGTCCCTGCCCAGCCATTAACTGCCTGACACTTTGCAGGAAGAGCAGTGCACAGGCTCCAAGAATCCACTGGTTTTTATAGACCATGACCGAGCTGTAAAACTCAGATGCTTTCTGTGCCACTCTGGAATGGGGGAATCCTGCCATCTCTCTCCAGTGCCGATCCTTAGAGGAATGATGACTATGTGTGCTGAGGTTGTCAAATACCAAACCAAAGATAGTAGATGGGCATCAGATGAAACACTTGGACTGTGACATCTAACTTAAATCAGTCAGTCTTTATAGGATCAAGCACTTCAAAGATGGTTCTGAAAAGTTCGTAGGCTTCTCTTCAGTGGAGGACGGCACCTGTTGTCAGCTTAGATTCATGGAAGATACAATTGATTCCAAAGGCAACTGAGAGTTACGGACTCATTTCTGCTTATTTCAACGAGACCCAAAGAAAAAAAAAAGCAAGATGTTGCAGCAAAAAATGTTTACCATCAACTGGCAAGGTGTTGCATTGGTCAGTCAAATACATGCATGCCCACATCTTTGGTAGATGAATTTGTAATGTGAATTCTACCTCCAACGTTGTAAAAATCCTTTGGCATTCCCGGAGTGTATTTTATTGTCTCACCGGTATCTGAAGCAAGTCACTCCTACAGACCAATATCAAAAGTAGTAACTTGTAATTTTACCCACAAAAGGCTTTATACAACTTTCTTTTCACCTGTAAGACCTGTAAACAGACCCTGTTGTATAGAATTGTTGGATTCCCCTTTAAGGGATCACTGTCGCAACACTCAGTAATTCACTTGTCATCCATTAATACATGTGTTTAGTGGCTCCTAAATAATCATCACTTCCTCATTAATGAATATGCTTTTTCGAACTACTTTTTAATCCTATGAGTAGTGAGCATTTGATACTCAAAAGATAGCATTACTATAACTTCATTTAGTTGGGCAACTAAAGCCATTGATTCCATATATATAACATTATATGTGCTGAAAGTGTACACTGGTATTTACCATTTTTTCCGATAGAAGAGATGCATAAAATAACTGCACTCGATGGCTGAAACGCTGACACATGCTTTCTAATCTGACCTTCATCAGCATACGTGATCCCTGCATCGTCCTTTTCAAACGGCAGAGGATCATAAGGCAGGATGCACCGGCATAAAAGGTTGTTTACCCATATTTGTTTAACAACAGTCACAGAAAACAACTCTTTGTTTATGAGGGATTACAGCAGTTATCCATGGAATTGAAGCAAAGCTTTTAGACCTGATTATTATATGCGTGTTTTTCCCTAACCTGCCCGAGCTGATTATCCTACATGTTACAACCAGTGCCAGCTGATTTTTCTCTCCCTTCCAGCTGTTTGTGCAGCAGGGTTGCAAGCTATTTTCAGAATAATAGCGGATGTTAATTTGCAAGGCTTTATTGAGAGGGACTGAAAAACAGGCCAGGCATCGAGGCACGGCCCCTCGTTTGGCTTTCAGCAGCCATTATATAATCGCCAGCCAGGGCTCAATGTCATACTTTTCTCTTTCTAAATGTGTATTAACACCAGGTGTTAATTTAGCAGCCAAGGCTGGTCCCACTTATTCACTCTGCAGGGGAATCCTATTAGATTTTGTTTTGTCAGACGATTAAGACTAAAAAAAAAAGAAAAAACACAGTGAAAAGGGGCGTAACTGTCAATACATTGGCATTTTAAACTAATATAAATGTCAAAAGCTAAATTAGCATTTCTTTATCTATATATTTTATTCAACGCATCCATTTTGGCAGTTTTAGATCTGGGTAAATCCGGTTCTTCTGTTCCTTAAATAATGCAGGTGTACAGTGTATTTTTAGCATCATTCTACCTGATGTGCAACACGAAAGCCTCCCTGTTGTCCCTCCCCCCTTTTTCCTCCCTCTCATTCACACCTCCATTATCTTCTTGTGTCTGTGGGGGGGGGGGGGGGGGGGGGCCCCCTCCAAATAGAAAGATGCTTCTGTTTCTGAATGAAAGCTGCTCTCAGTCCAAAACAACATTATCAGGACAAGGCAGACAGAGAGCAGAAGTTAATGCATTTTGTCAGCACTGGCAGGCTTCTGAGCCAAGAGCTATTAACTCTGAGAGGGAAAGGCATTTCCTCCTTGTAAATGCCATATTAAATTATTATTATTTTATTTGGTAACAGGGAAAAGCCCATCAGGGCTATATTGCACAAGGTGAGCAGGGAATTATAAATGGAGAGTCTGAAGGCCACCAAAATAGGGTGGGTTGTAGGGGGTAAGGGAGTTGAAAAAGGAAGTGAGTATTGGAGTCATTGTAACTCGATGTGTCACACCTTTACATCATGTTTAATCCATTTTTTCAGTGATGTTACATAGACTGCGACAGGATTTCCACCTCACCTGTAGTGGTCTTGAACTTAGGGCTCCATCTTGGCATAAAAGGTGCATCATGTCACCGTTTTTATCAACGACGTTCTACCGGAGAGACTCCAAGGTGCTCAGGTTTCTGCCAAATGAAAATGTGAATGAACAGAGGGGGCAAAGCCAATGGGGGTGCGGCCTCAAAGACTGCCTTGTTGTTCCTGCAGGTTGATCGGGCCCAGAGGGCTTGTGGTTTGGCCTCACCGGACGGGCCTCTGTGTAAAAGATACCTGGGCCAAAATGGCTGACCATGATATTCTCAACGTTCGGGTGACTGCGGCCCCCTTTTTACAGGGAAGCAGCTGCCAAAAAGGGTTCATAGTGTGCAATGTGATACACTGTAAATTTTACACGGAAGAAATCTATGTCATTAAGGCTGTTCATACATCAGAAGAATCAGACCTGTGACCTGGCCATTATGACTATTTTTTTTTTTTTGTGCAAGCGTAGGGTATCGCCACGAGCAACAATTAGTTTGATTAATTCTGCTAACAGATATAAAGCACTGGAGTGGGGAAAACAGATTTATAAAGGCTGAATTGTCTATTTGCTAAAAACCTCCATAGTTACTGTTGCGACACCTGTCAAGCTTTCTGATCTTATGCAGCACATTTACAGTTCACAACAATAAGAGCAGATTTACCTGCTCCAAATTCTCCAAAACCACTTTTGAGGAGCTCTCATGTCGTCCATCTTTATAAACAGTCAATGGACCAGCTATGTTGTTGCCAAAATGTCTCCCCAGTTGTCTAACTTGCTGTTTTCCCTCAAACAGGTAAACCAACAGGCTATGGCCCCAACACACGGCGGTCACGTGGCATTGTGGACGAGTGCTGCTTCCAAAGCTGCGAGCTGCGGCGTCTGGAGATGTACTGTGCACCTGCCAAGACTACCAAGCCCGCTCGCTCTGTGCGTTCACAGCGCCACACAGACATGCCGAGAGCACCTAAGGTTAGTACTGCAGGGCACAAAGTGGACAAGGGCACAGAGCGTAGGACAGCACAGCAGCCAGACAAGACAAAAAACAAGAAGGTGAGCACAGCACCAAACAGATACACTCTAAAAAATGATTTTCTCATCAGGAAATATGGAAGAAGAAAAAGAATAAGATTGGTATTTTGTTAGCTTCTGCCAGAGCATGTATACATATAAGATGAGAAGATTGATACTCTCATATTTGTTCATTCAGTGTGAAATTACAGCAAGAAGATTATTTTAATATTTATTTTAGCTTCGCATAAAGACTGGAAACCAAAGAATCAGCTAGCCTAGCTCTGACCCAGGAAAGTAAACCACAAATTATAATTTTTGCATTTTGGTTTTTGGACGTATTTAAAGGTAAATGTGTTAAATAGTGAGTTTATGGTGCTTGGTAGTTTGATTTTGTTATGTTCAGACAGAGCCAGGCTAGCTGAAGCTCGCTAATTAATGAAATGTAAAAAACTCTTTCTGACAGAAAGTGCCTGTTTCCAGTCTGTATGCTGAACTAAGCTAACCGGCTAATGGCTACAGTTATATATTCAGCATACAGGCATGAGCATAGTGTCAAACTTCTCATCTCATTAAGTGCATTTAAAAAACTGTCATACTGTTTCTTTAAAGAGTAGGTTCAAGTTTGCTAGCAGCTTACTGTATAGCCCCAAAAAAAATTCCATCTAATTTATTTGGCTTCATTTTCCTCCCACAGAGAACTTTACCTGGACATAGTCATTCATCCTTCAAGGTATGCATGCCAGTGGATGCTTTTCATTTAATCTTATTGTTATTTTTTATTATGTGATTTAAACCTATATACCATACAATCTCAAAAGCAGAACAACCTTTATTTTTAACTAAGAGACATTCCTTAAAATCTTAGTTCTGAAATCTTAATCTATTGGCCAAAGAAAGAAAGCGTGAGGTCTAAATCTAGACTGTTTCATCCTTGAGTTGCCAATAACCTGTGGGAGAGTGTGATCCTTTTAAAATCTGACCGTGGGCTTTTTACCCTTTCTCTCAAAAAAGAAAACCATTAGCAAGAGAAGGAACTAAGTGGTTTTTGTGGTAGACCCAGTGGCACTCCCGCTCCCCAGGCAGAATCTCCACTCTGCCACTGTACATTATGTGCTGAAATTCTGGCGTCTCACCATAACAGACTAACACATGCAAAGTCGGGAGGTGAAGCAGTGCATCTACGTACACGTGCAGTGGCTTCCACATCACTCATCTGTTCATTAACTTGTGGATTGTGTTGCACTGCAAATGGTGGTACCGCTGTACGAATGGTTTCTCTCGTCTCTTGAAGTGAAACTGAAATTTGTATTCTCTTGAAATGAAGAACCATTTGTGGACATATTTGTGGAAACAGTGTAAGTTTTGAACCTATAGGGGTGGTTGGCAGTGGTTGAATGACATACGATCCAGAGTTGCTAGAAGATGCACAGTTAGCATGTCAGTAGCGTAGCTCACGAACATTTATGTCTGTTAGAGAGAATACAGTACCTGATAACACGATAAGAATGGAGGATATGTATTTGACACTAAGTACATTATGCATTGTAAAATGGTCACAGTTCGATTAGATTTAGGCACCAAAACTACTTGGTAAGTTTTCGGAAAAGGTCACTAAACTAACTGTTGAGGTTTAGAAAAAGGTCACTTTGGTGAGGTTTAGGCACCAAATCTATTTGGTTAGGTTGGTGGTTAGTAGCAGTTGCTAACCATTAGCACTGATTCCCATTTACCTTGGTTTTCGTTCATTCATTCATTCATTCATTATTTCAACACCTGCTGATTGGCAGCTACTCAGTGTTGTGTCTGTCCGCATTATTGAAAGCTAACATTGGCTGTCCCTCTTATTGGTCCTGATAAGTATGAACAGACTGCATTTTTGAATTCACTTCCACTCTAATTTGTGCTTCCTGGCATAATTTGGCTTCCTCTCCATATTAATGTCAGTTGTGGATCATGGGTATTGTAGTATGTAGAGCCATCCACTTTACCGAAATGGCCATAACATAAACCTGCATTTTCCAGAAGAGTCACGGGTTTGTATGTTATGTAACATTGAGGATTTTGTTTCAAGAATAATTAGAAATGGGGAAAATACAGAATGAAGCAACCTTGTGGAACCAGTAGCCCCTCCCACTTTGCAACTCTTTTCTTTTTTAATGTCCACCTACACAGATCTTGCACCAATCAAATTGCAGTACAGTTTTATTCAGTACCAAAATTCACCATTGAATGAACAGTTGTGTTTTTATGGACACAGATGCAGATTTCAGACCCAAACCTTGCTCACTTTAACCCTATCTGCTGTAGCTCAGCTATTGGTCTAAAATGTGTTTTTCTTTTGTTGCAGGAAGTCCATCAGAAAAACTCAAGTCGAGGCAACGCAGGGGGCAGAAACTACAGAATGTAGGCAAGGAGCGAATGGACAAATGCCCAGCGACTTCAGAAGAGAGAAGGGAGTGGCCTTACATGGTACCCCTGTGGAATGGTTCACTGTAAAAGAAAACAAAGAGGAGGCTAACAATGGTCCGAAAAGCTCTTCAAAATGATTGAGAGCTAAGTGGTGTTTAAGGGTTTGATGAGGGATCTTGTGATTATTTTATACACTGCACCATTCCATATCAGGAGGAATTCTTTGTTAATGCAATGTAACAGACTAGTTTAGCTGCTGAGACACAAACAAAAGCTTATTATACCTCCATGTGTGAGCTGCAGCATCCCCTGGCTCCAGGAAAGGTGGGAATGGAACTGGGCTTCAACCAATCAGAGAGCTGCAGGCTGTATTTACAAATGAGTGGTCCATCCGGTCCCTTGAACTCTGCGAAATCCTTTTACTCAGAGTGGATTAATTCAGTCCTTTGCTAAGACAGGATACTTTGTCTGCGGTCACATATAACAGTTAAAATCTGATTATCTTACCTTCACAGTTTGTTTTCATGCACCGTGCATTACTGAGGATATTTTTAATGAGTAAAAACAAGGTGTGATTTAAAGCACAAAGACCAGTTAGTTCATTATCAGACTTTAATCATTGTTATTTTACCTTAAGCCCAACTCAAATCCCTACTTCTCATTGACTGAAAGCAGTGTTCTTCTGTCTAACTGGAGTCCCTTGAAGGTTTGAGTCCAATCCAAATCCCCCCTAAGCCTCAGGAAGTGTTGAGAACCTGAGGTCTGAGTCTACAATCCAAACACTTCTAGAACAACAGATCAAGCACCATTAGGGGGGATTTTAAGGAACAGTGGGTACTACAAAAACATGCGTTTGCCTGATAAAACAGAAGCCCAATTAAATTAAAGTACTTTTGGCCATTGCATGGTGCTTGTGTGGTTGTCAGAAATGGGTCACTCAGTGGATTCAAAGTGCATTTGGCTTGAGTCAGTGGAATAAGTCAAATAGCGACAATCAGACAAAATGTTTGTCGTCTGCATCGCTTTCACATGTCACCACCGCAGCCAAATCAGATTTTTGTCAACAGTCCAGTCAATCAACATTTGAGTCTGAGTGGAGGACTGTGTTCAAGGTTAGACGCAAGTCATGACAGTTTAGTGGCAGCAAGTCAACAAGCGCTTTAGGAGACCCACGAGTATCAACTAGAGTAAAATATTTTTTCTTGTTCCCTCGAAGAAATGACAATATGTTCCCAAGTCTGCAAAGAGGCCCAAACAAAAGCCACATACTAGATGTGAACTTTAATGATTGATCGATCTTGGCTTGGTATATTTTGTTAGTTTACGGCGCCCGAGAACTTTGCTACTTCAGTTGTCACTTGGACTGCATTACTGTGCTAATCATGGCTAGAATTCAAGAAAACCCCTCAGTGTCCATTGCAAAGACCACCCGGGAAACTCGCAGATTACATGATTTGGTAAATGTTGCAAACCAAAATGACAAGTCCTCCTGGAGACGTGAGATAGGGCACACATATAACAGTACACAAACACACATACAAAGCGCACACAGTGTAAATGAGAGTTGTGTAACTGCGAGCAAGGATCAAGCACACATAAACAGTTCTGAGAAGTCCTTGCATGAGGACTGACAGTCACGGCTGTTTGTTCAAGCCTCCATGTCGATTTACAGTCATCTTATCTCACAATCCGCCCAAGACATCTCATCTCTGGCTCTGCCTCCTCTGCCTGTGTATAATCAAACAGTACTCCCATTTATGTTAACCTATGCATTACTATCATTCATTGTACATGATGGTTTCATATAACAAAACTGTATTAAGAATCCTATCCACTGTATAATGGTGCTATTTTGTAGTTTGTTACTTGCAAGAGATGGCTAAGACAGACAGATGGCAGGGCTTACATTGGAGGTCTTCCCTTTTGCACAGCCTTGTGGCCACCATTTTAATAGTGTTTTTATTTGTAAGCTGTTTCAATAACACAGTAGTGTAAGCGAGTAAATGTATCTGTGTGAAATCTGTGAATGCATGGAGATTAAAAAAAAAAAGAAAAGAAAAGAAAATACCGTGTTGTGGTCCCAAAAAGGCAAAATGCTATTTTTTCTACTGTTTTTGAATTATTTTCTCAATATAGATCCCTTATGCCAAATAACTTGACAAAAGTACTGTGAACTGTGATTCTTCCAATTGTATTGAGATTGTTAAAATTCATGGTGTGCTTTTGTCTGTCCTGAGATGTGTGTGTACATGCACTTCACTGGAAGCCAAGGTATTATTAAAAACACTTAACGCGAGACTACGTAACCTTTGCTAAACAGCGGCCATTGTGGCTACAAGTGGCAATTACAGGATAATGGTAAATAAAATTAGCCTTCATTTCCCAAGATTCTCTCGAGTCAGATGCTTTAAAGACACCATTACGTTAAAATGTAATGTAATGGTAGGACAAGTAGACGATAAGCCAAAAGCGTCTCGGAAAATATGTTTATCCTTCCGTTAAATATCAAGCTGGCAGCCAGTTAGCTTAGCTTGGGACAAAAAGTGGCAACACTTAGCCAGTCTCTGCCCAAAGTTAACAAAATAATCGTACCAGCACCTTTAAGGCTTACAAATTAGCATTAAAGGAGTAATTTGTAAGATAATGAGTCTCATTTCCAGGTCGTCAAATAGTGATGCTTTGGGTTGATGACCTGGCCACCAACCTAGACTCAACAATCAACTATCTTACACATTACACCTTTAAAGTTATAGTCTCGACGATTTTTATTTAAATGCCGAATGATAATGGTGATTGAACCTATGACCCACTGGTGAAAGCCCTTGCATTTGCAGTATTACGAACTGGGTGTCTGTGGTGACATTCCCGGGAATTCCCGGTGCATTTTCCATCACCCAGCAATGCTTGGTCCACCAGAGAGGGTAGGCGGAACTAACGCAATTACCACTCATCGCCATAGGTGTCGCCAAAGAGAATACAAATGAAATTTTCTCTGGATTGTTACTTTGCAAAGTGACATATAACAGCATTATGCTGTTTTTACACATAAGTTCACACAGATGTAAGTTCAAACAAACAATATAATAGTGTTAATGTATCAGTTTTTAGTAGGCAATTTTATTTCCCTTCAGACAGAGCAAAATGAGCTATTTACCCCTGTTTCCAGTCTTTATGCTATGCTAAGCTAATTGTGTTCTGGCTGTAACTTTATATTTAACGTACATATATCAATATTCTCATTTAACTCTTGGCAGTGCAAAATATTGTTATATAATTTCGCTAAATGAATTTTGCTTTAAGTTTGCCAACATTAGCTAACATTAGCCTGGATAAGCTACTCATCATACAGACCAAATAAGGCTGTAGTGGCAAAACCCCTGAATGAATTGAATTAAGCAAGGGTGCGTATTGTTTGAAAGTTGTATAGTCTCGCCTTAAGACTAAGCCAGGAGTTTAATTTATTTCGACATTGTTAGCACCTCTCTGAATTAAAACTGAGTTCAATGATTAATTTAAGTGTTTTTTTAAATTATCTGTAACAATCAAGGTTTTAAAATGGGAATTTGATATAAGTCAACCTGGCAAATGAAATGAAAAAGAAGCTCGCCCGATCTTCAGATAAACAGTACAAACCAAAGACTTTTTAATGAACAAAGCCTCACTCCGCATTATGTCATGAACTAAACCAAGATCATTAAATATCAATTCATGCCATCCTTGTCTGACCTGCACTGCAGCTAAAATACACCCTTCACACACTGTCTCTGGTACCTGAAATACAGCTTGTGTAATAGATAGCAAAGTGAGCCAGACAAAGGTCTCTCAGTGTTTCTGATATATTTGCAGCATCGATAAAGAAAAGCTACAGCAACCAACTTCAAATCACTATGAATCACCTGTTTGTCATCTGTGTGAAATAATCAGTAAAGCCTGAAATGTGGGAGTTAGTGAGACATTCACGACTCTGTAAGATGTTTAATGAGAAAATGTTCCTGAAGCTCACTGTCCAACAAACTGTTTGATTACAGCGCTGTTATTTATGGTGCTCGATTGCCTTCTGTAGAAAAAAAATACTGACAAATTGTTCACCATTCCTGCTGAATAAACCACTTGTCAACATCACAGAGATGGCTGAAGAGTTTTTCATGCAGCATGCACTTATAAAATCTCTGGGGAAACATGGTCCTGTAAAGACATTACTCCCTCTATTACACAACGGGGTGAACTCTATGTGGCTTTTATGAGGAACCATGTGGATTCAGACACATAAACAGCAGATAATTACAAATCTTTTAAGGCATTTTGGGCTAAAGATGAAGCTCAAGCTGAGGCTTTGTGCATTGTGCAGTATGAAACCGAGCATACTGTGTGTGCTGAATGACAAAGTGATACTTCCTAAGAGGTGGTGGGGTTTGCCAAAGCAAACAGAGCGGGGCGTGGTGCTCCCTGAGGCCAGAGCTGCATGTTCGGCTCTTTGGAGGATGCTCGCAGCGACAGCACTGAGCTCTCACTGTCAGCACTATTTAAACGGATGTATATGGGACAACAACCAAACCCTTATAAATTGGCTGTCTGGCCGGCACTCGGCAGCAGGCGGAGATCAAAATGTGGAGCAGCAGGGAAGGTTGGCGAGGACCCGGTCATCCTGGCCATCCTGGATGTTATTTCATCCGTCTCTTTGGCTAATACAGAATCAATTATCTCACCCTAATGGTCCGATTGCAGGCTGCAAGCTTGCAAGATTTCAGCGGAAAAAAAAAATTGTGTGCAGGGAGGCCTGGGCAGTGACCAATCCACAACAAATAATCCAATTATCAAAGTGAATACGGATGTACAATATAATACAGTTGTAATTATTATAAAGTACAAAATGTCCTGAAAATGCTCTGTTTATCCACTTATATGTGTTAATTATGGATTACATGGTGACTCAAGGAGTGCAACAAAAAAGATGTTTGAATAACCTCAAGAAGCAGGATGATCCTGGAAAGAACACAATCCCTTCCCATTGATCCTCGTGCACTCTGGACCCAGTTCATCTAAGGACACAGATTTTGGACTGAGCCCTGAAACACAATCTCCCCACACTCTTCAACTCCTCATCTTAAACACACAATTGTCTTTTGAATGACCTTGTGGTCTGTTTTACTACGCTCGCCGATTTTACTACTTATTCTACTGGTTGTTTTACAGGAAAAGCGGTCGTAAGGCTTCAACCATTCATTTTTCTTCCAGAAGGACACACAGGATTTCACTTTGCTGGGCTTAACTTTTATTCAACTCAACATTTGTTGTCTCTAATCCCAAATATTCTCATATCCTGAGGCTAGCATCCAGCCTTGGCTAGTGATGAGTTGATCATGACAAATTTACAAGTAGCCTTGTGTCACGTTTTATTGTCATCGTGAGCCAAGGTTAGATGTAAAAGGAAGAGTCCAAAACGTGCACCGTGAGGCTCACGCCACAACGAGTATGTTAGCAGTTAGATCAAAGCAAAAAAAAAGTGTCTTAACCAAGGAGATTCTCCCTCTTTCTCAATTTCAGTCGACAGTGGAAATTCACTGAGGCTTGATTATAGCAGGAGAGAGTGTTGGCTCAGCTGTGTGCTTTAAGAACCCATGATGTCAGAGCCTTATTTTCCTTGGAGAGACTCTCATCAGCTGCATTGTTCCAGGAAACCATGGTCTGTTCTCTGGGCAGCAAAAAAAAAAAAAAAATATCCTGCCCAAAATGCGGTCTCCCCCACTTTTGCACCCGCATCTCTGCTGAATGCAGCACGCTGGCCTCTGGCACAACTCACGTCTCTGCAGCACAAACACACAGATATCATCAACGCATGGAGCATCAGTGCATCAGTGCATCACATTTCCCTGGAACCGGTTTCTCCTCTGCTGCTGTGTTTGGTTTTTTTTGTTTGGTTTTTTCTTTCTTTTATATTTTCTATTAGTGTCGGTGATGAAAGGCAGCATGTTAATACAGGACGAGGAAATAATATGTAGGCCCCCGGGGGATTATAAAACAATGCTGCTACTGATGTCATAGAGCCCAGGCTTCTGAGGTCTCTTTACGCACAAAGCTGTGGGCGGTGTGATTGAAATACAGCACCGGCGACTGACAGGTGATGCAAGCAGCTGATGAAAAAACTACTCTGCAGCTTCCTCGGAGTTCAAAATTCAAACCATGCACGAGGCCAAAACGAATATGGATGCAATTATGGCTGCTTACAAACACGACCAACTGTAAATGAGCGGCTGCACAGTCAGTAGTTGAGTAAACTTCACTGGCTTCGGTTGAAGATTTGATGAGCTGTGTTGTGCAAACAAAGATCTAGTACATAATGTTCATGGATACCCATCTGGTCCTCATAAAGATTGTCTGGCTTTATTGCTAATGCTCTTTGTTATGGTAATGATTTCGTAGAAATCCAGAGTTACAAGATAAAGACTTTCACCAAGTTTGTTGAATCTTCTCAGCAGGTGCCAAGGAGCCCAGAGGCTTTGGATCAGGTGGACTTGCATTGATTTGCAGTGTGTCTACTGTGTATATTAGTACATTAATACAGCCTGTATCAGGAGAAATATGGGAAAAGGGAGGGAGAGATTATCAGAAAGAGAGAGAGAGAGCGAGAAAGGTTACAACAACAGAGCACGGAGCTCAGAAGTTCAGTTGTGCTTCTGCTGGAACGGCCGTGCCCCTGTGGACAAGTTCAGTCCTTCAGTAGAAGTCCTTGCCCTCCAACAATAATACTTACAAAATAAAGGCTGACTGCTCCAAGCAAAATCACTTCAGCTGAGTTCAATAGCTATTATTCATGTCCCGGTTCTCCATCCTCTGTGCTACGGCTCCTGTGATGTTAATAAGGTAAGCCTGCGAGGAGCTATGTCAACATGAAGGCGCTTTGGTTTGTGCTCGCCTCCGCCTTTTATCATCAACTGATGATTGCCACCTTGGTGTGTGTGCTTGTCGATCAAATGCTCCCAAGGCTTGATCACAGAGCATATCAGGTTCTCCTTTAAATGATTACTTTGACATTTTGGGAAATATATTTTTTTGCTCTCTTGTTGGGAGTTATATGAGGAGACTGACACCACTCTCATATCTGTAAACTAAATATGAGGCTACAACCATCACCCTGTTAACTTTGACTGGAAAAGCAGAGCTAATCTGGCTCTGTTCAGAGGTAAAAACCTGCCTACTAGCATATCTAAAGCTAATTAACACATTCTATCTTTGTTTAAAAAACCCAAAGTGTAAAAAGAGTAAGAATCTACAGTCATGCTAGGAGCTCTGTGAGGCTGTACTTATAGGCACAGCAGTGCTTTGAGATAAATGCTAATGTCAACATGCTAACATAGCCACAAAGCTAATGTGTTGATATTGAGCAGGTGTAATGTTATCACGCTCCTCATCGTGTTTAGCATGTTAGCATGCTAACATTTGCTAATTATCACCAGAGACAGTTAAGAAACCAAGACAGCTCACTGAAGAGTTACTTCCTGTATCTGTGTCACATGGGTTTCAATACTGCCCCGCCCCTTTAGGAGACTATAGCAACAGGTCCTGAGTCTATTCATTCTAATGGAAGAAGTGAATATGAGCACAGATTAAGAGATATAACATGCTAATCTGTGAGCTTTAGAGGTGCTGGTAGGCAGATGTTTTTGTTAACTTTGGACAAAGGTTAGCTGTTTTTCCCATTTCCAGTCTTTATGCTAGGCTAACGTCATCCTGGCTTATTGGCTTTATATTTAGTGCACAGACATGAGAGCGGTATCGATCTTCTCATCTACCTCTCAGCAAAAAAGTGAGTGAGCGTATGTCTCAAAATGTTTCCTGTTCCTTTGAAACTGCCCGTCATCTTTTTCTGCAATATGCTGCCGTCATTAGTCTCTCCGGTGGCTCGACTTTGGAGGTTACTGACCTTTGCGGATCGGATTTTTCTCAGCCATTCAGAAAAAGAATGACTCATTATGACCATTCATTGTGCATCTTTCACATGGCGCAGTCAGTCTTTGTGCTGTTACCTGCTGGGTTCATTTCAGGGTGTGGATTTTGAGGGGAAAAGATCCACAATTAATTCCTGCCCTTTGACCCCACTCTGTGATGTAGTGGAAATTACAGTCCTCCAAGTTTCACCTCTTTATCCATATGAATGCATCACGTCACAGACAAAATAGAGCTATTCACCTTTTTCTTTACGAGGGAACACCTATTAATGGAATTACAGCACACTTGCTGTGACCTTTTAAATTTGTTGTAACCTTCGGCCTTTAAGATGGATGCACATCTGCAGGAGACATGGCTCTTTTTTACATTTAACAATTTGAAGTTTTAAGCAAAATACCCCCTCCCTGAATATATAAGACAGCCGAGGGCCCGGTTGCAACAGTTGTTAGGCGAGAGGAGATCATTCAAAGACAGCAGAACTAAATATTGAAGATACCATGATCTCCGTCTGCTCTTTCCTTTATACTCTAGTGCTGTTCTCTGAGCTGAGCAGCCACTTGGTCACCGTAGCCATGCCTGCGACTAAAGTAGAAGACAGCGTAACAGAGCAAGATGGCCTGAGCTTGATACTGGGAGATGAGCCCATGACTGAGCCCGCTGTGGTTCCCCCTGTGTACAGACGAAGCCATGTGCTGGACAACAGCATGAGGGATGAAGATGGAAGGCCTAAAGTCATCGTCTCAGTAAGTGTCACTTCAGATTTTTTAAAGATAAATGTTTGGATTTTCTAACTGATTTATAAATAATTAGTAAATGATTTATTAATATTAAAACGCCATCAGTTATAAGTGGTACCATTCACCAAAATGACAAAAAGTATCTTCTTACAAACCTCCATTTGTATCTGGCCATGCAGATAGGTGTCTTAGATTTCTGTTTCCACCCAATAGAATGTAAGTAAATGGGATTTCATTGGTGGTGGTGGTGGTCAGCATTGAAAAATCACATTTAAAAAAACAACAAAAAAAAAACAACAGCAGCATGTCTTTCCAGAAACAATGTCCTAATCCACAGATTGTACTGTGAACAGTTTTCATTGGGACTATGTTTTAGATAAAGAGTAGCTCCAAAGAAAATAGCTCACAGTGAGGTCTCTGGATTATACATAATGGGGAGATTGTTTCTGGAAAGACATGCTGCCGCTTAATTTTTGAATCCCGTTTTTCAATACTTTAAGCTTAATAATAAATCATGTGTAGAAGGATGAAGAATCCTCAAGAGCAGAAATCAAAAATCACGAGCTGGACAGCACTCCAGGATTATTTATTCAGGCACAACATTTTGGGCAGAAGCCCTTCCCCAGTGTGCAAACTTGCAACAATACAACCAATCACTGATGAGCTAGGAGCCAACAGGGGGTTTGCATAAGCAACATCTCCCTGAACATCACTAAATATTAATATCACCACAAAAAAAACCCCAGAACAATGAGAAATCTTTGTTCAGGCCAAAGTGTGCAGATAATGAATCTAATTTCTTGGCGTCTGAAATGTCAGTGCATGAATAATAAATAATCTGATTGGAGATTTTTTTGCTTTTACCCTCTGGCACACATCAGGGTTGAGCAGGAGTTATCAAGATCAAAGCAAAATTTTATTTAAAGTTTTTTTTGTGTTTTTTTTACAAAGCAGTGTGTATTTCGAGAAAAAAAACCAATGTGTGTAATGATACACAAACTACTGAACAGTTTCCCCTTTTTTCTTATTAAAAACTGTTGGCAGCACGGTCTGTGAATCACCCAGGACAAGTTTTTCAGTGCATTGAGCATCTTTTTTGTTGTTTGGGTTAACCAACCCTTTAGAATCTTTAGCTCAAATACAAATTAATCCAAAATTTGGTCATTCTTATTTAATTTATCCCAACTGAATGTATCTGGCTAGCCTCCATTTGCAGTCTCTGAACTCAGTGACAGTCATGCATCATAACTATTCACTATATGAGATTTCTTTCTATAAACAACCGCAGCTAAGTTCAGCAACAAAGGGCGCATTATCTCCATCCAGCGTCTGAATGTTTGACCCTTTTCATTTGGTCACCGTCCTCGTGTCCACTGTTAAATCAATATTTCTCACACATCTATGAAAATCTTTTATGGCAGCGTTGGAAAACCGGGAAATACTGTTAGCTGAAAAGGTCAAATGATCACAAGCCTATAAAGATTTATTGGAGTCACAGCAGGAAGAATGATGAACGTTTGGCTGCGATGTGTAAAGAGTTTATGTGGCGGCTGCGTCTCCTGTGTGTCGTGAACATGGTGGTTATCTCTGCGGTAATGGGGAACAGGCAGCCATGATGGAGAGGACAAACCCAGATGGGTGAACCGAGGCAGTGGAAGAAAACAGGCCACTGTGATGTAGTAAAAACTGGGGAAACACATTTCTTCCATTTGGGGTTCATGTGGCTTGGCTCAGCTGGTGAGGACAGATCCAACACCTGTGCTGCAAGTGAAAAAGATCGTCTTTGAAAGCAAATTGTCTGCACCTTGACGATCCAGACGATGGAAATGTGTGTGGTCTTGTGGTGTCACATGTAATCACTGATCAATACTGTGTTTCAGGACATGAGGCTGAAAGGTATCCGTGGGCTGAACCTGGCCTTCATTCGGAGCCCTCCTCTGCTCACAGACCGAAGCTTGAGCCACGCTCGCAGAAACACTGACCTTGACAGTAAGTATCTGCAAACTCATGTTCCAGTAAAAAAAAAAAAGAAAGATGTAAAAGCTTCCAGGTTGGATTTTCTCAAATATATATCAACATCCCTCACCAATAAAGTTGATTCTGATATTGTACAGGACCATTTCAAATTTGATTTACTCATACAATTATTCTTTCTTTCTCCTTCTAGTGCTGCGGTGTATGGTAGGAAGAGTGTACCGACCCTGCTGGGAACTAGGAGTCTGATTCCAGCAAAGTTGGGATGCTGTGTAAAGCATACATTAAAACAGAATGCAGTCATTTGCAAATCCTTTATGACCTATATTCAATTGAATACAGTACAAAGATTATTTAATATTCGAAGAGATGAACTTATTCTGAATTTGATGCCTGCAACATGCTCCAAAAAAAGTTGGGCAGTGGCATGTTTACCATTGTGCAACATCACCTTTTCGTTTTACAACACTCGTTGGGAAGCGTTTGAGAACCGAGGACGCTGTTAATATTTTGACATTGAAATTGTGTTTCATTGTTGCTGATATACAACTTCAGTTGCTCAACAGTGTGGAGTCTCCGATGTTGTATTTTGCTGATGTCATCTGGATGGCAGCTGACGTTTCTCCAAAACCTGTATGTCCCTTTTAGCATTAATGGTGCCTACTAATGGCTTTGGCACTAACACACCCCCATACCAGCACAGATGCTGACTTTTTTTGCGTGGTAATAATCGAGGTGGTCCTTTTCCTCTTTAACCCTGAGGACACGTCGTCCATGATTTCCAAAAACCATTTGAAATGTGGACTCGTTAGACCAGAGAAGTCGGCCGCATTTCTGATTTGGTTGATAAATGACGTTTGCTTTGCACGGCCTTAACTTGCATTTGTAGATGCTAACAAACACATTGTGGTTACCTTCAATGGTATTCCCGAACCTATGTGGTAATATCTTTTGAAATCCCTAAATTTCTTACAATTGCGCATTGAGGAACGTTCTTAAACTATTTGCCCACACAGTTTATCACAAATTGGTGAACCTTGTCCCATCCTCGACTGTGTATGACTGAGCCTTTCGAGGATGATACACCTGTTACTGATGAACCTGTTTACCTGTGGAATATTCCAAACAGGTGTTTCTTTGAGAAACATTTTATTGGCATCAAATTCAGAATAAGCATATATTTACAAAAATCAATAAAGCTGATGAAGTAAATCATTAAATATATGTAAAAAAGGATTATTATTATTATTATTATCGCATTATGTTTTGTTTGCGGTTTACACAACGTCCCAACTCTTTTTGTAATGGGGGGGTTTGTATAAATGTTTCCCCCGGGTTGCTGACCTTGCTCGAATGCGCTGTAAAAAATTTCTTCCTCGTGTTAAAACTGAAATGCATTTCCTTGTAGAAAATGAGAGCACTGAAAAATATAAAACAAAATAAAAAAGTTTATTAAAAAGAAAAAGTTGTTGAATTCATTGTGGAATTTTACAGATTAAATAGATAATCTATACAATTAGTCATTCAATGCATTTGTCCAGATGAAAGAAAATGTACTGATGAAATCCAGACTCCCAATGATCTGCTATCTAATTACCCATTTATGTTGCAGTCACCCACATTTTCCACACTGCTAAATGGGTAAAAATGCCACTTTAACTAGTTTGGAAATGATAACTCAATTAATCAACAGAAGATTAATCGGCAATAATTCTGATAAGTGATACAATTTACGTGATTTTTCAAGCAAAAGTGTCAAATACTTGCTTGATTTCCATGCTAGTCCATGCTTTTTTTCCCAGCAGGGGCTACACCCGCTAGGCAATTAGCTTAGCTTTGCATAAAGATTAGAAATCAGGGAAAACTGTTAATTTTATTTAAAGATAACAACCCCTCTATCAGAATCTCTAAAGATTCCTAACACATTCTATCTTGTTTGATTAATCCATAAGAAAACAGATCTGTTCGCCAAATAAGAAGCAACTGATAGGCCAATTAGCCGGTTAGCTTAGTTTAGCATAAAAACTCGGGGAAACGCTAATCTACTAATAACTAACTTGTTAGCTTGCTAGCTGTTTCTCTCAGCTTCCAGACTTTATGCTAAAATAAGCTAATCGCCTGCTAGCCCTAGCTTCGTATTATAGACAAGAGTGGCATTGATCTTCTCATCTAACACTCAGAAAGTTGCAGAACGAGTGTTTCCCAATATGCTAAGCTAGCATCAATAAATTCATCAAAATAACAGTCAATAGATAAACAGAGACTCAAAAATAATCCTTGGTTTCAGAATTAATCGAAACATTCACAAGATTTGTCAGTGAGAGAAAACGTCTGTATGACACTCAGCTGTCCATCCGCCATACCATCATGAAACCAGTACAAATGATCATTAAACTCTGAAGAAGCTGGTTAGCTTTCCCTGTCCAGCTATCAGCTTCTTCTTACTCGGGGCCTTGCCGACAGTCTTGCCAGGCATTCTGACTGAGGCGCTTGTGGGCTGTTTCTTCTGTGGAGGCTCATTCTCTGATCCACCATGTTGGTCAGAGTCCACCTGTTTCCTCTTGTTGCTCTTGCTTTGCATTTGAATGCCAGTTTTGTTTCTATTGCCCGGGCCTGCACCTCTGCTTTGGGCATTTCCACTTCTTTGCCCAGGAGCAGCCCCCCGCTGCACACCGCTCTGCTCCTTATTTGGACATTCAGAGGTAGACTTGGCTGAAACAAAGCAAAAGCAAGTGTGACAAGCTGGTAGAAAAAAAATGTTGTGACGAAATTGCTGACGTTAGCTGTTAGTTGAAGCAGGCTGTGTGTTTATTCTACAGAGCTGAAATTGAACATTTGTCATGTAACCTAATGGAGCCGAGCCTGAATTCCCACGAAACAAAAGACAGAAGGGGAAATGGGCAAAAAGTCTGTGAGTGTGTGCATGCTTTTTAGTTTTTACTGCAGACGAGGGTGTGAGCAGGTTTTATAGAATGGGGATACATTTAATGGCTGATGGTAAGCACCAGTCCCAGGGCTAGGACTGAGAAGGGTTCAAGGCTGGAGCTGGAAGGCGTGCCTGGGCCTCAGTCCAGCTGTGTGGCGTCAGAGGAAACAGAAATCTGTCCCAACAGAAAGGGAATGCTGTACCGCCTGTGTTTTGAGATTTTCTCAAGCGTGCAGTGAGGCACGTTTAAAGCACCATTAGGATTTGATGCAGTTAAAAGTTGAATCTGTACCTGTGTTTGTCTCCTCCACATCAGAGCTGCACTCCTCATCCACAGCTGGGATGTTTTTGGGTTTGGGTGCTGGGTGCACACAGGTAGGGACCTGGCTGGCGCTGGGGAACTCCAACACACGGTTGAGTGGCTGTTCTTCATCTTTGTATGTGCACGCAAACTGGGATCGAATGACTCTGTCTTTGACCTGGAATAAACGGGGAAAAAAACCTTTTAATCCACTTGATATGATATGGTGATGGTGATGGTGGATGATCGGTATCAATGACTCAGGGGCAGGTGGCCTCGGTTTCTGGCTTTTAAAACATACTTTCTGGCTTTGACTTTAGTGTTTGGAACAAAACAAAAAAAACTCACTCGCACTCAAAGTTCAAGAAGTGCTTCCCACTCCCACTGCACTTTTTCAACTGTTCAACTAGATAGAAGAGAGCGCTAGGTGTCAATGACAATGATATGCTATACGAAAATATTAGCTACTAGTTTTTATATACATTCTAAAACGTGTCTGGAGGGGATCTATAAATGGTAAGTGGTTGATTTGTTAATTTTCAACGGGGTCTATGGCCCACACCTCCCAAGCAGCTTCGTCTGGGGGGTATATTTCCAGCAGCACAGATGATTATGGAAATATTATAGGAATACTGTGAAGGAAAATCTGATGAGCCGAAGCAATGAGGTCTCAGGAGACTGGAGATGTCTTAAGCAGAAGTATTTATTGAAGCTTGATGCATCAAGGAGAATCAAAGATGACAACAGTTCAGCAAGTGAAATGCCTTCCCCAAGTCTAACCCTCTTCCTGAAAAAGGGTGTATATAAGGTCCAGCTTACGAAATACGCATGTTATACAAATGCCCTCTTGCTATTGATGAAATTATAATTTATTGTAACAGGGGGCCATCAAAGTGTGAACCAAATTTCATGGAAATCCATCCAATAGCTGTCAAAACGTTTTAATAAAAAAAAAATCACAAACCTCATGGTGGCGCTAGAGAAAAAAGTCAGAGGAGCACGAAAGTTAGTTTATTAAATTGTCTGGCAGTCATTACTTTGTGCCAATCCATTTCGTAGAAGTTGAGATATTTTGCTGGATAAATTACAACTAAGACCCGTTTGTGGCATTAAATGAAAAGTGAGAGGATCAGCAAATTCATTAGGATTCTTCCTCTAGGAACCATGAACATCAGGCCCAGAATTCATGGCAAGGCAATCCATGCAATAGTTGTCAAGACGTTTCACTAAAAACCAAAAAAGTTAATGGTGCCATGGTTGTTGATCAGTATCAGTGATCAGTGCTGGTGCTTCTCAAATGAGAAAGAGCAAGTTATTAAAATCAGTCTTAGCCAACCTTTATTGTTGCTGCAAATTCTGACTATTGACCTTTACTCCGATCCCAGGCCACCTGATGATTGCCTTCGTCATTGATAAGGGTTGATGAATCACATGTTAAACTTTACACCATTTTAAAAGAGGAGAAACAGTTTTCGTCAATATTATCACCATTACAAGTCTAAGACAGTTGGGCAGCACCTCATTAAAAAAGCCTTTTCGGACAACCTAGTTAATTATATAACAAAGTGAATGATACTCAAGACTACAATCCTGGCCCTGGGGCACACAGATCCACAGCTATTCATCTACTGTTTGATCTATGCATACTTGGGATTATCACAATCCAAGGATTTCACCCTTTAGGCCAGTGGGCCACAGTAGGGAGGAGAAATCTGAGGGAAAAATACAGCGAGCAAAGCTGGGTTGGTCCGTAACGCACAAAGGGATCAAAGCCTTTGTGCTTTTCAAAAGAACTTCTCAAAAGAACACATAAAACAACAGTTGACCCTAAGAATGCGGCACACTTCAATAATGGAGCTAAAAATGTACGCTGCCCTGGTTGCATGCTAATAAAACATATCTGAAACGCCCCAGAAACAATGGGAGCGGATGGAAGAGTGAACACAGCCAAACTATGACTGACGGCGAACATCTAATCCAATTACAACAGGTGGGAGCCCAACGCTGCACCGTGTGGTCAGACTGCCCTCATTCCTGTGAAGATGGCTGTCCTGAAATAACCTCTGCACATCGCCTGACACGATGCTGGAGACACCTGAGCAAAGCATTCCTGATAATACTTCCAAAGGCAGGTGCAAGCAATTTCTGCCGCTTTATGTTTTGACGTGTTCTAACACGCAGGTGATAAAAGTGAGAACGAGTAACAGGTGCACCATCAGAGACTGATACAATCATTCTGAACTAAAAATGCATACACTGTAGCATTACAATGCAATCAAATGTATATTCTTAAAAAAAAATCATTACTAATGCCACAGAGGAGCAACACTAATGTGGCATTAAGAGTTTTTAGTACATCTTTTCTATGTTTGTGTCATCTGTGGCACTGAGAAAGCGATTTGGAAACGTCCCAAAAGCAGAAACTAAATCTGTCCATCTCCGTGTGTGCCAGTTGACGTCAGTGCATGACGAAACAGCTGGAGAAGTCTGGGATAAAGTCATTCAGCAGACAACAGGAAACAATAACCTTTCAAGTTCCCCTTTGCTAGTCGAATTACGCGACTGATATGGCATCTTCAAAGTGAAATTGATGCAGAAAGCTTCCGCTCAGGAGTTCAGGAAGCGGTGAGCTGCCCAGGGACCATTACTGCGTACTCAAACAGGAAGGCAGCCAGATTGTGGGGAGCTAAAATGACATCTGCTAGCGCAATCAAATAAAGGAGCCATTTCACAAAATGTGTTTAGCATACATGTTGAAAAGGAGTTCACACAGTGGTGCTACCTCATGTTAAGAGACCAGTTCTACCTGCAGCTCTAAAGCTGGTCATGTCTTGGGGGTGACTCAGCAATAGTTGAGTGTGTGCAGTGGTGGGAGAGGTACTCATAAAGGTTGCAATACTACACTGTAAAAATAATCTGTTAAGAAAATTACGGCATGCAAAATTTTTATTGCAGTCAAACTATGAATGTACCATCAAATGTACTAAGCCAAAGTACTCATTAGAGCACAGAACTGCTTTTTAAGAGTGATATTATAAATATTGTGCAATTAGATTATTAGAACTGACGCAAAAGCATGGAAGCAGTATGATATTGTAGCTGGAATAGCCTGACCAATACTCGACTTTTTTAAGTCATACAGATATTAGATAATTTAAAGAAGAATAAATAATAATGATTTATCGGCCAATAGTAGCACATAAAGAAACAAATCTTGATATGACTCCCCTAAAAATAGCACAGTTTTAAAAAAAAGATTAAAATCGATGCAGCAAAAGCAGAGACAAAACATGGCACCTACATTATCCACAATGCAATTTGGCCTGCTGACAGATCAGATTCAAACCATGAGTGTATTATTTAGACCTGGATATGACGACGTCACTCAGCCTTACTTCCAATTTTGCTCAGTGGCCATTTGTGATATTGCAGCAAAAATTTCCCCTGCGGCCCAAAAAGCATTTTTTCCCATAAACGACCATTATAAAAGAGGCGTCTGTAAAGCTGTTGACAGGACACCTCCAACTGCAAACAAGGTCAATTATGACTCCATTTTGAATTTTGATCCATGGAGGTTTTATATTTGTAAAACTGTCCTTTCGTTTGTCTCTATATGTCAGCCCTGTGATGAACTGGCGATCCAGGGTACCCCGCCTCTAGCCCGATGTTAGCTGGGATAGGCTCCAGCCCCCCGCATAGGATAAGATAATGGTGATAGTGGTGATAGATAATGGATGGATGGATATTTCCCAAAACTTGTAAACGGACTTTAACTGTAATATCAGCAGAGTTCTCTTTTAAAAGAACTGTGACCAGCAGGATCCATACTGAGCGGGACATTTTACAACTGAAAAGCCAACTCATCAGTGCTCTCTAGTGGACTAACTATGTAATCACAACACTTTCTATATTACCTAAAAACCTAGTTTGACATTTCTGTATTTCAATTTCTTGCTACTCGTCGTCTTATCGTATTTATCTTAGTATGTATCTTGGTCACGCACCGTTGGCACTAGTTGGCTCTTGTCAGAGGCTTTTCAGCCAATTAAGGATGTTGAATACGTGGTGGAGCCTGTTGGTGAAAGAAATCACTCTGATTGGCTGTTCAGCTAAGCGAATCAGTGCACGAGAAGAAAAACAGAAGTAACCAAAGCAAACAAACAACTAAAGTCATGAGGGCACACACAGAAGGCTTGTCTCATTTTTCACTGATTCTTATTAGATCTGGATATTACGAAACCGTCTTCAGTGGTGAGTGAACATTAACGATACTTTACAATAACAACGGTTTGTATATCCATAGTCTTAGGCTTTCTAGATTTCCTTTTTGACTACTAGACTACTGCTACCTGCTGATATGGAGTTATTTTCTCTCACGCAGGAGAAGAATGTTCATGCAAGTTGGCCGTCGGCTGCAGTTTTTGTGGTGTGTTCAAGTCCAACTTTTTGGCTCTGACACAGGTGACGTGAGTTGCCGTTAGTTCTCTGATGTTGGTTTGGTGTGTCTTGGGCTTAAGAGATTTGTATCAGATTGGTTGTTTACGCTACGGTATGTTTTTCTTATTGGCCTCAAAAATTCAGTCCCAATTGGGTTATGTGGTGGAGAAGAAATGTAAAGTAGCATAACAATGAAAAACACCCAAGTACCTTAAAATGGCACTTAAGTGCAATACTTAAATGTACTTTCCATCCGGGTGTTAAATCTAGAGTTTGATGAAAATAAGCCTGTTTGTTTGACATAGATTAAACCACAACAACAAAAGCACACAGTCAGTTAAATCCTCAAAGGTTGTATGATCATAATGTGACAGATTCTCTCACACTGACCCCAGAAAACATCAAGACAGAACAGCTGAGCTCACAGCCAGGAAGGAAGGAAGGAAGATATATCAATATCAGATATACAGCACTGTGCACTGTAAGCAAATGGACCTGAGCCCTGACAATAGGATAACTTATCATCAGGATTGGTTAATGGTTTGAATCCCCCACGAATAAGTCCTTTTATGCCATGGATTTAAACAGCACCCTCAAAACCAACACTGAGAGCTAAAACACAGCTGTGCAAACGGGAACGGTGGAAGTCAGTTAAGATGTGCGCTTCGGCTAAGAAAATAAATAATATAATACCAGGGAGAAATTACAGGATGTAAAGACATTATTTTCAATGTTTGTACATCTGATTCAATTTGAAGTAACTGATGGTTTGGATTTGGGGCTCTTGGATGAAGGGGCCCACATTACCTTGGGTTTGAGCAGGTCTAGCCGGCTCTGGACCCGGTTCCTTAGAGGTTCTGGAGAACATCCAGTAGACACTTCAGGGGATCTGAAGAGTGAGCCACAGTGAGAGGCAAAGGAAAGAGGTTTATAAATTAAAAAAGTTAGAGGCTACATGGTCACACCAACCAAGAAATCTACCCAGCACTTCTTAAAAACATTCTGTTCATTGCAGCTTCACAGAACATGTAAAAGATGTCTCAGACTGAGCTGATGCTGAGCTTTTTCAACAAATTGGACATCAGCCACTCAATGTCACCCACCTCAGACATAATGC
Source organism: Hollardia meadi (assembly GCA_037974645.1). NCBI lineage: Eukaryota > Metazoa > Chordata > Actinopteri > Tetraodontiformes > Triacanthodidae > Hollardia > Hollardia meadi. The sequence continues at coordinate 2,577,112 of JBBPCS010000330.1, forward strand.
ACCCCCCTGACCACAGACAGTGGCTGTTTTTTTAATACTATTATTTTTATTTCAGATGTTTGAACAGAGGAATTGTTCCAGTGTGGTGTGGGAGGATTTTCCTCCATACAGTTTCAGGAAAGAGTTGTAGAGTCTCATGTTGGTCTTGTTGCCGTTTCAGGGGCTTTCCCAATCCTGTTTTAGTGGAAATGCTTTAATTTAATTTAAAGCGCTGTGAGATTACTTTTTTTAAATTGTAAAATATTAACTTTTATTTTACTAGTGTTTGCTGGAGGACTGGAGGATGTAACAAAGCATTTAGCTTAATTTTAGACCTGTCAGAATAAACTGTGTACAGATACACTACAGTACACTGAATCTACACTGTGGTGCAGCACAAGAGGTGAACAAAGTAAAAAAAACAACATTATTACTGCTCTGTACGCATGTTAGAATGCTAACATTAGCAAATTCTTTAAATATATATTAGTCTAAAGCTTAGTTTAGCGTGTTAGCATGTTAACACTGGCTAATTACTTCTTTAAATATATATTAGTCTCAGACTCCACAGCTTAGTTTAGAGTGTTAGCATGCTAACATTTGCTAACTAGAATTAAACACAAAGTATAGCTTAGGCTGATGGAAAATCTGATTAGTTTTTTCACTTATTTGATAATAAACCGAAGTGCTGGACAAATTAAAACTTTGGCCTGATGATGGCACTGGAGGAAAAGTCCTGAACATGAATGCGTGAACCAAATTTCATGGCAATCAACTGTTATGGATTGCCGTTGAGGCATTTCAATCAACAAAAAAAAAAAAAAAAAAGCCAACCCTGTTAGCAAGAGGAAAAGTAAGGGATCACCAAATATAGTACGAAATGTCATCACGAGAATGTCTAAACAAAATTTCATGGCATGGAGATTTTTCAGTCTGGACCAAAGTGGTGGAACATCCCCTAAAATACTGCTAGCATGGCTAAAAAGCGGCATTAACACTAGAACCCTTAAAACATATGCTCCCGATTACAAACACAGGGGGCATTTCAGTCAAAACCCAGTTTGTACTGCAGTTTATATTTGTGCCAACCTGAACAACGTGAGGACGCAGGTCCCCTCGGCTCCACTGAGGACAGGCTGGTCCTCAGACAGCAGGTCTGCTATGTTCTGACACAGAGGAGTCAACGCTTCTTCATCCAGAAGAGCCATCAGCACCTTCACAGTGTCCCGACCTCCGTACGCAGTGGCATGATTGATTGCGTACGCCTTTGGCTGGAGAGGGACAACACAAATACAAATCAGTGCACTGTGAGCTCACATAGCTGACAGTTAAAGAAGATTAATTGGGTTTTGCATGAATGTATGGACTTGCAGGTGAGAAACAAAAGCCAAAGCTGTAGCTGTTATACATTACCCTGGCAGGGCTTATCCCCGTCCCGCTTCCATTAGCAGTTGGTTTCTGGATCTGGTGGAGCTGGCAGATCCTCTCCTTCAGCTCGTTTGCCGTCTCTTCAGCTGCAGCGTACACTGCATCTCCACTGCTGCGTCCCTTCACCAGCACTGCCCTGATGGCAGCCACCAGCCTGGCTCCACATACGCTGAGAATTAAACACAGTGACAGTCACAATGGCATCTGCTGAGAGAGCCGTCTTGTGCCGAAAGAGAATTTGTTTTGGAAAGAAACCCTTTTCTTCTGCAGAACACACACACATATCCAGGTTTTCATCTGGTTGGAATTAATACTGTTCAAGAGTTCAGCCAATATTTGCCAAAATGAATAACTCTCTCCTAAAACTGAAAACCCAGAAAAGCCAAAGCCTTCGTCTGAATGTCTTCAAAAGATATACAGCAGCTTCACTTTTAATTAATTGGACACTGACTTTAAGGGCTCAGAGTAATTGTTTCAGTGTTACCATCCAGTTGAGCTTTATTTCACTGTAATGCAGCTCTGCCAATGTTAACAGTTATGAAGCAGAGAATATGCTCCAAATCCCTGTTAAAGTCACCCTGGGCATGTCACTGCTCACATCGATTGACTGTCAGCAGAGAAACTCCAGGATTTTCCTCTTTATAGTTTTGGGGGATTTTGGTCCATGTTTACACACCGTCTGCGCTGCATGTCCAAAAATCATAGCAACATATCACTTCTGTAGGTTTTCGAACAGTCAAGTGCACTAAAGCATGCAAGAAAAGATCGCAGCATGGTGGAGAGGCGGTGGTCCAAACCTGACCCAGCTCTGATGTGAGCTGAGCAGGGCTCAGTAACAGAATCATTTGGGAAAACAGATGTTCAGTGAACAAGGGGCCCTGAACTCTCCATAGAAGGTGTTTGTATGAGGAAATACAGTACTCCACTGAGAGCGTAAAGGCACTGCCTGTTGAAAGACACATGTTGGCCAAGTTCATCAGTGTCTCACCAGTCTGCTCTAACTGAGAACCCTCAGGAGAGCAGCGAGAGTCGAATCAACTACTACGCAAACATCACAATGTGTTGTTATGGCTTGGCTGAGTGAAGCTAACGTCGCTACTGGGACTGCTACAAAGGGTGCCGTCAACAGCTCAAAGCTCCAGGCTCACACGATTGAACGGCTAAATCATTTCTGATAACCACTTTTGTTGTGGTGCCAAATGCTTTGACATCCGAAATAATCTGTAATGGTATGGAGAATGATCTGTGGAGCTCAAGGTTTGATGATAATTCATCAAAGTAAGAGCTCCAAGGAGGGAACAAGTTATTTAACAGAGACAGGCTTTGATGTGAGCAAAGACGTACATGCTTTAGCAATCCAAATGTTATCATGAGAAGCTTAGATGGAAGTCATTACAGGTATTTGAAGGAAATAATAACAAGCTGCAATGGGACAGGTGGATTTTAATGATCACAGGTGTGATGTCAGTGCACAGGCGTCTGCTCGGCCGATTCAACCAGCTAGAAATATTCCTAGAAGAAGTTGCAGCACGGGGGGGGGGGGGGGGGGGGGGGGGGGGGGGGGGGGGGGGGGGGGGGGGGGGGGGGG
>JBBPCS010000330.1:2580116-2594944 GCA_037974645.1 Hollardia meadi
AAGTTGCAGAAAGACCCCCCCCCCCCCACACACACACACACACACACATGAATATATGTCACATTAGAGGGGAAACAGAATTTAACAGAAACTGCAGGAAAAAGTAGAGCAATTCAAAGAAAATCCCACTCAGTCATAAATTTCACTGTTTGACCTCAGTTGGTGCCAGATACCAAAGCATGCTCAACTTTTCTTGGAATCTCCAATTCCCATAATCTGCTCAGTATGATTTTTTCTGGGATTTGAATATGTTTAAATAGAGGATTATACTGCAATAAATTAAATAAAGCATTTTGTAATGATGCATCATTTGAAATGGAAAGTTGTTTGTACTAGCATATGTAGGATTAGCTGTGACAAATAAATGATGTATCCCTGGCAACTTAGGAGAAAAACTGTTGTAACCATTAAATTTTCATGACTTTATTGCAATCTACATTTGGAAAGCTTGAAGAATCCAGTAATTGTAAAATGATAAGTCTGGTGATAGTCAATATTTTTCTTATTGGCAACAAATTCCATGAACAGATAATCCTGCTAATAAGTACTGTATGTCAAAGTCTGATATCGTATTTCTCTGATAGGAATAACATTTGTGTGTTAATCTGTGGTTGAAAATAGTCCCCAACAAATACACTATTTACTCACACAGACAGAGCCAGGCTAGCTGTTTCCAGTCTTTGTGCTAAACTAAGCTAACCAGCCGTAGCCTTATATTTAACTGACAGTCACAAGAGTGGTATCAAAGTTGGACAAATCTTCCAACTCACCACCAGGAATGCATTTTGGGAATCCTCTTACAGCATAGAAAAGAAATAATATCAGTCTTGTAGCTAAAGGATATTTTGTTCCTGTGACACAGAACTACTTAAAGGAATAGATCGACAAGATTAAAACCTGTCTGTGCCTTAAGGTAAAGCCAGGAGATGGTTAGCTTAGTTTAGCATAAAGACTGGAGGCAGAAGAAATAGCTAGCAAGCGCCTACAAACCTATGATCACTTCTGTAATAGCAATTGTCTTTTTTTTTTAACCTTCATGCCTGTACTATATCTGTAATATGAAGAGCCCTTATATGGTTAGCTTAGCTTAGCATAAAGAATGGAGACAGAAGAAATAGCTAGCCAGCACCTACAAACCTATAAAGACTTATAGAATAGTAACTACAGTATGTCTTTTTTATCTTCATGTCTGTACTATATCTGTAATAGAGGCCTTATACACTTCGCTTAGCTTAGCATGATGACTGGAAGTAGAAGAAGTAGCTAGCCAGCACCTATAAACTTTTTCTGTAACAACAATTATGTCTTTTTTTTACTCTTTAATGTTTTTTACCACCATGTCTGTACTACATCAGTAAACATCTGTAATAGGAAGAGCCATTACATGATTAGCTTAGCTTAGCATAAAGACTGGAGGCAGAAGAAATAGCTAGCCAGTGCCTATAAACCTCTTCTTCAACAACAATTGTACCTATTTTTTACTTTTATAATATTTTTTCTACCTTCATGTCTACTATATCTGTAAATGTCTGTAATATAAAGCCATTACATGATTAGCTTAGCTTAGCATACAGTCTTGAAGCCGGGGGGGTAATAGCCAGCTTTTCATTTTTAATCTGATACATATATGTACAGTATAATGTGATACACCTTGGAGGTGTTGGTAGGCAAATTTTTAAAACTTTGAACAATGCCAGGCTACCACGGTAGCTTCCCCTCTCCTCAGGTCTTTATGCTAAGCTAATCATCTCCTGGCTGTGGCTTCATAGTTAGCCCATGGACATGTATGGTATTGAACTACTTATCTAACTCTCTGCAAGAAAGTTAATGTCGCAAAATATCAAACATTCCTCTAATGCATAAAGGCTTGATATCTACAAACATGAAAATATACTATTTATAATAAAAAGATGAGTTATTTGTCATTCACTTCTACTCCCTTTGGCTCGCAACTCTATGACACTTTTATTGTTGCTTTTGAGATAATGCCTCCCTTCTTGTGACAGAATCGGCTGTAAGTGTTTGGAGGCAGTTTAAAGTTGTAAGACAGGGAGTGAGTGGAAGCCTGCATTAAGCTGCATAGTGTACCTTGGGTCAGGAATCTCCCCCAGTATTTCCTCAAGGTTGTCTAGAAACTGGACAAAGTCAGACAGGCCTTTGACATGTTTCCTCAGTGGGTCAGCCTCTGCTGGAGCATAACCCTTCCCTCCGAGCTGGATGGCCCTCACAAAAGACGTCACAGCCTGCAAAAGCATGAAAGAGACCCAAATGTTTCACGAGAGAGGATCGCTCCAATCTTACATAGTGTTGGTTTTCTAGTGATGTAAACTGTGAATGTGTCAACGTGAAGAACATGCAAAGTTTGGGTGTTTCTTACCAAGAAGAGAGAAGTGTTGTTGTTGCGTGCAGCCCGCTTTATGTCGGTGAATGCCTGTCGTCCAAGAGAGCGACTCGGGACGTCAAGGGTTAGCGCCAAGGTCATGTCGTTCTTAGAGTTCACGAGCAAATTCAGATAGGAGCAGAAAACCCTTCTAACTGCCATTTTCACCTATAGATAATAAACGGAATAAACATTATTAACCTTAAAATATAAGCCCACAGACTGTTTTCGGTTAGAGGCGGAAATGCAAGTACACCATTATCAGTTAAGATTAGAAAACACCTTCAAAATCAGTTAAGGCAATAATTTGAGAATTTGGGAAATACACTTTTAGAAAATTAATACATATTGATATGAAGCTGCAGCTGGTTAGCTTAGCTTAGCTTTGCACAAAGACTGGAAACAGGCGCAAACCTCTAGCCAGGCTCTTTCTAAAGGTAACAAAGTCACAACTCACTTATTATTAACATATTATATTTTATTTAATTTTTCACTTTTTAATTTTACATTTGTGTGCAAATTAAGCAAGAATATATTAATATATTATATAATAATATAGTGGGATTTTTTACCCTTGGACTAAGTAATATCAGATACAATTATTGTAGCCAAAACAATTCATGATAACGATATTATCGTGACTTCTGGATAAAATTTCAAAAATGTTATCAGTCAGATTCATCTTTAACTTTGTTTATTGTGTGTTTTGTCTCATTTATGGCAAATTAATCACTCTCAAATTGCGAGTGTAGGGAGGTGGAGAGAGTCTGTAAACATTACAACTGTACCAAAGCGTACAAGAACAAAGTGAAAAGGCAACCAGATGAAGTGATAAAAGATCTACAAGGCCGAACATCTGTGCTGGACTACTTACACTATATTATATGTGTATTATTAACACAACTTCAATATTTCTTTTTTTTAATATCACGGATATCGTGACAGCCCGACTTTGGACAGAGCCAGTCTAAGTGTTTGAGCCCGTTTCAAGTCTTTGTGCTAAGCTAAGCTAGTGACTACTTTTCTCATCTAATAATTCATCTGAAAGCGAATTGGTGCATTTCTCAAAACTATTCCTTTAGTAAAGAATCTGGCTTGAGGCCAGTTCAGGTTGTGTTTCTAAACTACAAAAAAAAGGGACAATAGCTTTACAGCCTTAAAAAAAAAAAATTACTCAAAGTAGCAGCTGACCGCCCATATTAAACTCCAAAAATTACATCACTGTAGCTGGTAGCACAGCAGCAAGCCGCCACTAAAAGCTCATAAATTCACAAGTGACAGAGAAGAGTGGAGGAAAGGGACTCGGTTACAGGAGCTCTTGTCCAGCCCCACATTTTGTTGTGTTTTAAACATCTGTCTGGTAATTGAATTCACACTGCGCTCTTCAGTCTAAGTGATATGATATAGAGTTCCTGTCAATAAGAGCAGGATGGATTCCAGACAGAAATTAGGTACGCTGAAAACTGGGAAAGTAAACGCGTGGATTATTGCCTGCGGGAGAAAAAGCATTTCGTTTTCCTGAGAAAACTTTATATGAGGGTGGAGGGCAAAGCGGAGAGAGGGGTTTCTTATGGTGGTTTATATTATAGGTTGCACCTTTTTATTAGTACACGAAAGCAGGACTGGGCCTACCTGGGAGCTCCAGGACCTGCTTTTACTTGACGGCGTTGACGGGACCGAGGAGTCTGGCAACTCTGAGACCTCACTGTTGCCTGATAAGAACTCAAACAGCTGGACCTTGGCAAAAGAATAAAACAAGTATTTAGAGAGATAAACCGACTGATCTCTAAATCAGTAGCCAATCTGATCATCCACAATCATCATCATCAGTCTGATTTCGAGCAGCTCGTGCTCACCGGGCTCACGGGCTCCTCTGGGTCCGAGTCCACTAGTCTCAGCTGAGTGTACATGGAGAGGACATCAACCAGGTCCACAGTGTTGGAGCGCTTCAGGAAGGATTCGTAGGTCTCCAGGATGAGATCATATTTCTCCAAGCGTGCAAAGCCGGGGGGTGGCAGGTGAAGTTTGTCTAACAGTAAGTGTTTCCAGGCCATCAGGACATCACTCAGAGCCACTTTGAACTCTCCACCGTGCTGTCACAGCAAGAGAGAAAACAGTGAAAGCAGCAGCCATAATTAACGACGGCCTGGAACCAATCAGACCTTCTCCCACAGTTTAAAAATGAGCCATGAGCGGTCTCAGCCGGGAATTTGTGGTAATGTCATCAGTTATAGAGGTGATGACAGTCAGCCTGATTGTTCAATTGAACTATGACTATGACTGGGCTCGTACGGCCTCGTTTTCGAGCTGCCGGATAACTTACAGCAAGAATCATATGTTATATTCCTCTTTTTTTTTATTTGTTGGTTTATGTCCATCTGTGAAAAGGACAATAACAGATTTCAAGGTGTACAATTACCAGCAGGACACAGAGATCCCTCACACAGCTTATACTGAATAAATACCCCAAAAAGGTATACAAGATCATTAATAGCTACACATAGATTTCTAAATGCACCTGCCCTTTTTGACATCCTGTGCCTTTGTGTTGTTTCAATATTATTAGACAACTTTAGATAAAAGCACCATACAAACTGTAGCCATTAACAATATCAGTTTTTAGGTTTTTGTGTGTAAATTACTTGTTTGAATTTTTGCCACTCCTTGGGGGCCAAATTGATTGAAGTGAACTGAATGAAAGAGAGGCTGTTTGGATAAACTTAATTACCTGCTTATTAATTTCCGCCATGGCCAGCTGCAGCACCATCAACATGCCATCAGCTCCATGAATGGTGGTCCTTTCAGAGTGTAAAGCCCTGTGGCACTCTCTCCTGAAGACTTTGACCATCACCTTTAGGTGGTCCACCAAAGCCTCCATTTTCCCCTAAACACAGCAGTAAAGGAATATACTTGTCAGAACCTGTGAAAACGTGGCTTAAGACTTATACTATAGACTATAAACTAGGGATTGGTGCAGAAAGATGACTATAACCATAATAATTTAAGTTTTAAGAAGCTAAATAAAGATATTGGACATAAAAGTAAACAGTCATCGCTACCAATTAGTTTCTTTCCTTTTTCCCTTCAGGTTCGTTGGCCTCGGTGGCTAAATGATACCGGTATAAACTTAACTTACAATTATTACAATGTGTCTTTATGTCAGCTCCCAAAAGATGCACACATACAACTAAGAGCATCCTATATTTACGGCTACATTAAAATACAGAATACGTTAATTTAATGGTGCAAACCTCTAATATTGTAGTAGTCTCCGAGTCCAAGTCCACGACACAAAAAAAGCAACTGTTTTGAAATTTTAAATCGCCGATGACGTTTCCTGCCTCTTAACCAATCAACTCAGAGTAGACAACAATGGGAGAGGTCCAGTTAAAAAGTGTTTCTCTCCGGCATTATTTTAAATAGTTTCGTGGCAGATTATTAAAACGTGTTTTTTAACGTTCATCTTTTGTATCTCAACAATATGTGGCAATATATCGTACAGTAGATTAGATGTTTTCATTTTAGTTGCGCACAACCCCCCTTGATATTTGTACTCAATGGTACATTCCACGTCGAACCCGGAACAACCTTGAAAACACATTGAACGCGCGCAGCATTTAAGTCTAAAGAAACTCTTGAAAATAAGGTAGGAACGTATATCAGTCAGTGCTTTATTGTGAATGGAAATAGACCCTCATAACTAAGGGGGAACTATAAACCGGGGGCGTTAAATTGTAAAAATGGGCAACAGAAATTTAGTTTGGCTAATTCCTAGCCAGATAGCAGGCACGTTTTTATCTCTTTGCCAGGTGACACATTTTGCCGTTATGTGTAACCTCAGTTAAATAAACACGGGAATTATGAATATAATGTTAGCTAACATAAAATAACGTACACAAAATACACGAGCCGTTCTGCAATCTCACCTACTCTCCATTTAGGTACCTAAATACTGCTTGGTTTTAACTGTATTCATATCAATTTGTGAGGTACATTAAACCATTCACAAGTGTTATGCTAAATTCTGCATCTGTATAATACTTGGATCTTCACTTGTACATGATGGACATATTAGTCTTACTTCTAACTTAGCCCCATCTAAGTTTGAGTTCAACATATCTCAAATAAAGCAGTGTTTGGTTTCTTTAATGTTTGCCGAATTGAAGGGTGGCCGATATTGTTTAGCAACAATAGACACATTATACCCTACTAGCTATGCATGCCTCAGTGCAAACTACGATATATTAAATAAGCAGATATTTTAATAAGGTTTGGTCCAACGTTCTCTCCAAGCATCCTGACAAAACATACTTTGTGAGGGAGGGTGTCTGACTTGTCTAACTGTGCTCCTCAGAGGTTGAAGAACTATTTGATCTATGATAGTTGAAGTAGATTTGTTTTTTTTATGTCATTTGACTTAACAATGAGCAGTCAGCCAATATGCTATATTTTGTTTTAAGAATATATCAACATCTGTGCTCAAGGCATTGATTTAGTTTTGTTAAATGTTTTTAATTTTGTTTAAATTTTTTGTTTGGCCATTAAAATCTCATATAAATCCCCATGTTTTTATTCCTCTATTGATTATGCCCTTACAAAAAGAAGTACATGAGGTCCTAATATACTAGTGAAGAAGAGAAACTCTTTATGACTAAAATAACCAGATAGGAAGGACTGTTCTTACCTAAACCAGCTAAATAATGAACTGACAACTGGCACTTAACTTACAAAAATCAATGGCCTATTCTACCTTAGCTCAAGTTAATGCCTAATTTTGTTCTGTATCTATCAACTGATTTATTTTGCAGAAATTCCTCTTTTCACAATGATTTATTAATGTAATTTTCTTGATGATTGTACCCAACATTATGTTATTATATCAAACTGTTCTCTGTCACCTTTTATTCTAATTTAGCCAGCTTTAAAAGGATACACAGCATGCAGGAGGACTCGAGCCGCACTCCCACTTACACGGTGTCATGTGAGGACTACGTTCATGTGGTTGAATTCAGTCCTTTCAGCTCTGGCACACCTGCCTCTCTCCTGGCCTATGGTGGAAACCAGTATGTGGTCGTGGGCACCTGCCTGTTCCAGGTTAGAGATGCAGCAACACACAACCTGGTTTACCTAAAGAATTACCCAGTGTATTCTTTTCTGAACACATATTTTTTTTCCCACAGGAGGAGGATATGGAGATTGAGGGAGTTGAATTTAATGTTCTTCGAGCTTTCCATCATGAATTGCGTGTTGATGCTCTTGCCTGGAGCCCTGAGTCCCGTCTGGACAGGATACCCAATATCAGGTACTGGTACTTGTTTCCAGCCCCTTTTGATCTGGTGATATTATGTCCCTACCAATGTGCATGTTGCAGAACATCATGGTACTATCTGTCTGTCTGTGTCTTGGCTTGAGTAGGTTTTGTGAGCAACTTGCTACAAACTAAGCCTGAGCACAATATTGTTTCCATATCAAAATTGCATCCTGAGCACATTAAATATCCATGGAAGTATCCATGGATCGCCACGTCCCATGTAGCTCAATCAGATTTGGATCTGGGGCATTTTGAGGCCAGGTCGAGACTTTAAGCTCTTTGTTACGTTCCTTGGGCTGTTCCTGAGCAGTTTTTGTGGTGTAGCAGCACGCATTGTCCTGCTGGAGGACCATGTCATCGTGGTGTCCCGGTGCCGTGGGGGTGTGTGCTTGGTCTGCAAGGGTGTTTGGGCGGATGGTTTGTGTCAATTGGCATCCACATGAATGCCAGGATCCAGGGTTTCCTAGCAGAATATTTCACTGAAGCGAGATGGTTGGTCAATGTTATTCACTATAGCCGTCAGTGGTTTTAATGTTGTGGCTGATCAGTGTACATTAGTTCTGGTTCAGTGTTACATGCAATGGATAGAAGCCCTCCATCTATCATGTGAAATGTGCTTCTCTAACTCATCAATCAGTTTAAATAATGACCTTATTTGCATAGCTGGCTGTTTTTAATATAAGACCGTGTTAATGGTTGGACATCCTGGTGCTCGGCAAACAATCTGACACTGAACACCACAAAAACAAAGCAACTCATAGATTTCAGGAAGGACAGAGCAGCAGCGTCTTCTTGAGTGCTTAGGAAAAAAAACATCTCAATGTGAAGATGTTGGTGGCCTTTTACCGCTCCACGATGGAGAACATACTGACATACTGCATGTGGTATGTCAGCGGCTCAGCGCCAATCAAAAAGGCTCATTGGCTGCCCTCTGCCCTCACTGGAAGACATCTTCAACACATGCGACCTTTCCAGAACGAAAAACATGGTAAAAGACTGTTCACACCCCGGCCACCACCTGGTTGTCCCGCTGCCGGTCATTTAAAACCTGGACCACTAGACTCATGAACAGTTTCTTTCCCAAGGCCATTCACACTGTAAATCAACTTAAACATGCAAAATGAAAACAATCCCTGCATAACTTACACTACAATAAATGCTTTCTGTTCTATTCCATCTGCAGCTCTAGTGCCTCTTGTTATGTAAGAGGTCATCAGAGCATTGTAATAGGATTAGGAGGCCACACTTTACTCCCACATGAGAAACCTGACATTTCTGTCTTTAAACACAACAGGATGATTCCCCACAAACACTCCTGGTGTGACCAGAACAAGAGGCAGCTCTGTAGAGAAAGCATAGCCACTTGTCTGCTGTGTGAAAAAAGTCATAACTGCGTCTCACTGTCACACTGCAGCTGCCAGAATGCGAGCCAAGTTATTTCAGGTGGCCTTGGACAGGAGGGAAGTAGCCTAACTGTAGATTGTTAGAAAGCAAGAGTTTTCCTCCTAATTGGAGTGGTCGATGGGAAGGTTCGATGGTCCCTCCGGAGGTGTTTAAGCTTTCTGTAATTGAAAAGGAAAGGCAGCGCTAATTCCTGGCCTTCTGTGGTTTACTCCACAGGGCCCTCGAGCCAGCCCTGTGACGTGCGCACATGTTATTGTGCTGATGACTACCGACTCAGGTTCCATCCCTCTCCCCGATCTGCACGTAGCCGTGCCTTCCAGGAAAAGTACAACTTTCTCACGGGCTTGCCTCAAGCAGGGGCCCAGAGAGAGCGAGAGCGATGAGGGGAGGAGAGGGGCTCGAGCTGCAGCGCTGCCACCATCCACCACAGCAGCTTGTAATAGGAAGATGTGAAGATTAATGAATCCTACAAAGACCTTGGCTTTTACAGAATACACAGGTTGTACAGTCAAAAAAAAAAACACAAATCCAACGACTGAGTGAATACAGTGAACAACATACTGAAGATAAACTGGCAAACAGGTCTTCATTGGGGAGATGACAGTAAAGAGATAACAGGAAATGGGGGGAAAGAGAGATAGGAATAAACAAAGTTTTTCAGCTGGACTTGAACCAGGCATGCTGCTATTCATAGTCGGTGCTTTTAAAGCCCTAGACCCCCCAGGATGTCCCCAGGTAGACTATGATTAAATTATGTCACCAGGCATTGTTCAGCATGCAATGGAAAAATGAAACTAATAAGAAGTAAAGAAGAGTTGTTGTGGAAAGAAAATATGTTATTTCGTCTTAATAATAATAATTTGGAACAACAGCAGGGACTGTAACCCAATTACAAAATATTTTATGAAATTATGTTGATATTTTTTTTTTTCACCTAGAAAGGGTTCTGTAGTGTAGTGATAAGGATACAAACCCTCACCAGCTTCCCTCCCATTCACAAGCCCAACAACACTGAAGATCCAGCTATTGGTAATCAGGCTCTCTTATCTAAGATATATTTTGACATTTTGGGGAATATGCTTATTCGCCCAAAGTCTTCAAACGGGGCATAAAACCACATCTTGTTGTTTTTATTCATACTTTACAAACACGATATAACATGTTAATTAGTGAGCTTTAAAGGTGCTTTTAGGCGGACTTTTGAACTTTGGTAACCGTAAACAGCTAGCCTTAGCGGCCGATCAAAAACATTGTTTTCCCATGGTATGGCGCATCTGGTGTGCGTTGTGTTACTCTAGGCATTTTTAGATGCACATAAAAGTTAAAACATTCTCAACCTTTCAGCTCAAGGCGCGAGAATGGCACCGCTTTTTCCATTAATTGCATTAATTTCCTGGTTGCGCCTCACACTCGTTTTACCCGACGTCCTTTTCCAAGGTGCTTTTGAAGGGGCTGCGCCTGGCGAGATGAGCTTCCATGTGATCAGGGCCTTACTCTGTCCAGTCTTGATGCTAAGCTAACAGGCTGCTGGCTGTAACTCCAGACATGAGAACACGAGCATTAATCTCATCTAACTCACAAATAAGTGTATTTTCTAGAATGTTGAACTATTCCTTTAAATATCGTAACACGTGTAGCAAAAAATAAAATATTGTTAAAATCATTAAGCTCAGAGCTAATGTAACTTGCAATGGAAGGTTTCTTTGGGTATGTGCCAGGCTTCAGAATTCAACTGTTATACAAAACAATGGTATTACCCTTGTGTTTTCAGGTCTCTGTTGAGGTGCACTTTGTGGTTATATCACATCGGAAAGGATAAACTCTTGTCTCTCATTTCCGTCTCGTATTTAAACGATAATCACAGCGCTCTACAACAACAAAGCTGAAATTCATTGGTGTTTCCCTTTTAAATATGGACACTCATTGTATTACGCAAGAGTATTGGAGAACACTAAAGAAAATGGCTTTGACATTAAAGTAAAAAAAAAAAAGAGCCACAAGAATGTGTTCCATGCTTTACTTCAAAGTCCAACACTAATTTGAAGGGTTAGAAGTCCTATCCTAATATAATCTAATCTACTGTAGCAGTAATACCCTGAAGCACGTTAAGGGTGTTTGTAGTGACCTCATGCCAAATCCATCTGTGCCTGCGACGGCAAATGTGTGAACCGCTGTCTGTTTATTCTGTTGATATGTGTGTGTTTTTCTTGTCATAAGTGAGTTAGTGTAATTGTGTGAATAATTGCAGGCACTGGTGTATACTACGACTGATTAGAGGGAAAGTCCTCTGCTTGGCTCTGCACAGGTTTCATGCGTAAATGGCGTGAGGGATCCTGTTTTTTTCCCCCTGTTTATCTTAGCTTGCAATTAGAATCTCCCTGGCAGTGTTTCTACTGATCACTGTCCAAGTTTCTACCACACACACTGACACTCTCATCCAGAGGTGTCAGTCTCAACGGCTGCAGGCATGCATGCAGAAAGAGTCTTCGTCTGTCATTGGGTCTGTACAGTCTGACTCTGTTTTGATGTTCTCTCGTTGTTTATTTTTATATCCTCCCTTTCTTTTCCTTTTCCTCTATTTGCAGATTTTGCACCGCTGCAGCTGACAGAAAGCTACGCCTGCTGACTTCTGATCTTCAGGATAAGCATGAAGTCAAGGTAATGCAACATCTGGAGCACATTGGCCAGAACTGTGCTTGTCAGTTGGCATCAAACTTTCTTTACTTAGCACTGACATTTGGTACTTAGTGTTACAGGAAACATAGCCGTACGCACAGTTTGCAGAGCTGCAGCCAGTTTGCTAAAAAAAAGAAAAGATTTAACAGTTTATTGATCGTGCATTTGCTGTTTTTGTTTACATATTGTTTTTCTTTGCTGTTGCCCAGGTGATGGAGGGCCACACCAGCTACATTAACCATTTGGTGTTCGAGCCCACAGAGGGGAAACAAATTGCTTCCGTCAGTGATGACCACACTTGCAGGTCCACACCGTTTTATTTCCGTGTGTGTGTGTGTGTGTGTGTGTGTGTGTGTGTGTGTGTGTGTGTGTGTGTGTGTGTGTGTGTGTGTGTGTGTTTTCCCAGCTTAAAATTTTCAGTTCTGTTCTCTGTTAATGGTGCAGAAAGTCCTGACTGTGTTTCCACAGTGAAACATGATGCTAAGCACAATATGCTCCAAGTGACTGTGCGTAAGCACAGAGCTGCTTTGTAGCTTTTCTAGCTAATTGGTTAAATATGGAAATCCAATTAGCTGCAGAAAGATTTTCCTCTCTAAGGGGGACCTACAGCAAGGTCCCCAAATTTTTCCTTTCAATTGATGCGAGAGGAGGGAAAAACTGTGTCAGTAGCTAGGGTCACATCAGGGACACCCCCCTCCACATCAGCAGGCTGGTTCTCCTGCAACATGCAAGCATGTGCTCCAGTACTGCGCCTGGTTTTTCTATTGTTAATGTACAGTAAATGTATAAATACTTAATTACATTTGAATTCATTCATTTTAATACTTTTTGATTTGAACCAAATGTTGGATGCATGTGAAGACCAGTGCTGCAACTAACAAATATTTTTATTATTTATCAGTGTTTTGATGTTTCAGTTGTTTAGTCAATGTGTTGTTGTTAGAGGAAAATAGTGGAATGTCTGCGCCACAGTTTCCCAGATTCCGAAGGTTCTTTTGTCCAAGCAGCGGTCCAAAACCCCAAAATATTCAGTTTACACATAAGGATTGCATATCTTATGATCTCAGATTCTAAATCAATTCACTGATTCAAAAAATAAATCCTCATTAAGTTGTGACAGGCTTATATTTACAATAAATACAGTATGACCAGTTAAAGAATCTGGACTGGGATGATTGGTTCGTTGAAATTCTGCTTAGATGCCACTGGTTGTTGTTTTTGTCTTTTCCAAAAAAACAAGTTTGAATGAACAAACCAAAAGACACAATTAAATTTAAATTCCACAGAAAACAGGTTCTACCGCCTCACTTCAGTGAAAAAGCTGTACTCTACAGTAAGAAATTTAAACTGTTGGTTTATTATTCAGCCCTAGGACACAGTATATATCCTGTGTATTTAAGGTTAATCTGAAAGCAGTGTCAAATCTCTCTTTATTGTTCATCTTAGACCTGATGCCTGGTTAATTTGTCATTATAAAACACTTTGACAGTCACCGGCTCAGTGCTTTGTCCTGCCACATCAGGTCGTCTCAGATCGCACCGAGTAGAACAAGTCTCCCCCTCTCCCATCCTCTCTCCTCTTCCCGTGCCTCTGCTGACCGGCCAGAGAAAACAGCAGTGTGCTCCATCTGCTGAAAGATTTAAATTCTGTCATGTTGAGAAAATATGGGACGCGGGAGGAAGACAGAGGCGGAACAAGGGATAGATCAAGTTAACAGGAGAGGACCTTCCAGTCAGCCCACACAAACTGAGCCTCGATATGAGAGGAGGAAACTAGTAGGGAGGAAAGTGTTTGCCTGCATGTATAGGCTCATGACCTCTCCATTACTCTGTTAGGTTTGGCAGCAGTGCATCTAATATAAGTTTACTTAGCTTTGTCATCACGGTCCCCTGCAGTTGTGGGAACTCTGCTGTTGCCAACATGCAACCTGATGCTGCGGCATCTAGGTGGGGAACCACTCTCCACTCCCTCAGGGGAGTTTACATTTGGTTCATGTAGTCTAACAGCTCATGGTATCATAACAGATGGGAGTGGGGTGAGTCTGTGGGGAAAAGTGCCATCTAGAGATCACCAGAGCACACTGCAGACCCAAAAGGGGATTTGGGGTTGACTGAGTTCGCAGATGAACTCGGGATAACACACACCTGCTGCTGCTGCTGCTGCTGCTGCTGCTGCTGCTGCTGCATTATGTATATGGTTTAAAGCATTTTGTCCTGTTCTTAGTGATAATCCGTTTGCTTTTCTCAATCTCTTATGTTGTGTAAGGGAAACAAATTAAAACAGCATGATATCACATCCATGCTTCCAGCCTATCTTCGACCTGAACCTTTTTTATTACACTGACGTACCAGCTGCCTGCTGAAGTGTGGTCAATTACCCCTAACTGTCATGTTTATATATAGATTATAAATTGAGGGCTATTTCACACTATTAGTTACAAAAATGGATATTGTTACAATATATTTTTCATGCAGTTAAATGTCAATAATGTTTAGGTTGGTATGGCAGAAGCTGGAAGTTTCAGCCATTTGTTATCCATTACTTTTAGCTATTTCAAACATTTATCTATTACTCTTCTATGTCATTTAGCCATTACTTTTAGCTATCTATCTCAACCATTTTTCCATGAATTTTAGCTAGCATTATCTATTTCAGCCACTAGCCATTGTTTTTAGCTAACTATCTGTTTCTACCATTTATCCATTACTCTTTGCTATCTCTTTCAACCATTTATCCATTACTTTTAGCTAGAATTATCTATTTCAACCATTAGCCATTGTGTTTTAGCTAACATTATCTATTTCATCCATCCATTATCTTACGCTTATCCGGGATCGGGTCGCAGTGGCAGCAGGATAAGCAGGGTATTCCAGATGTCCCTCTTCCCAGCAACACTTCCCAGGGTAGATACATAATCTCTCCAGCGAGTTCTGGGTCTACCGCGGTGTCTCCTCCCAGTTGGACGTGCCCGGAAGAGGCGTCCTAATTAGATGCCCGGACCACCTCAACTGGCTCCTTTCAACGCGAAGGAGCAGCAACTCTACTTCAAGCTCCCTC
>JBBPCS010000330.1:2595044-2608169 GCA_037974645.1 Hollardia meadi
TCCTAATTAGATGCCCGGACCACCTCAACTGGCTCCTTTCAACGCGAAGGAGCAGCAACTCTACTTCAAGCTCCCTCCGGATGTCCGAGCTCCTCACCCTATCTCTAAGGCTGAGCCCAGCTACCCTACGGAAGAAACTCATTTCGGCCACTTGTTATCCGCGATCTCATTCTTTCGGTCACTACCCAAAGCTCATGACTATATGTTAGGGTTGGAACATAGACGACTGGTAAATCGAGAGCTTTGCCTTCTGGCTCAGCTCCCTCTTCACCACAACAGTCCAATACAACGCCCGCATTACAGCTGATGCCGCACCAAACCACCTGTCCATCTCATGCTCCATTTTCCTTTGTAAACAAGACCCCGAGATACTTAAACTCCCTCGCTTGGGGCAGTAACTCACCCCCAACCCGGAGGGAGCAAGGAAGCCAACAAAACCACGTCGTCTGCAAAAAGCCGAGACTCAATTCTGAGGTTCCCAACCTGGACACTCGCCTCACCCCGTCTGCGCCTTGAGATCCCGTCCATGATTATCACAAATGGGATCAGAGACAAGGGGCAGCCTTGGCAGACTCCAACACCCACTGAGAATGTGTTTGATTTTGTGCTGAGATTGCGAACACAGCTCTCACTTTGGTCATATAGGCACCGAATGGCTCGTAGTAACGACCCCGGTACCCCATATTCCCGCAGTGGCCCCCACAGGACTCCCCGAGGGACACGGTCGTAGGCCTTCTCCAAGTCTACAAAGTACATGTATACTGGATGAGCAAACTCACATGATGCCCCCAGCAAACCTGCAAGGGTAAAGAGCTGGTCCACTGTTCCACGGCCAGGACGGAATCCGCATTGCTCCTCCTGAATCTGAGGTTCGACAATCGGTTGGAGCCTCCTTTCCAGCACCCTGGAATAAACTTTCCCAGGGAGGCTGAGCAGTGTGATACCCTGGTAATTGGAGCACACTCTCCGGTCCCCTTTTTTAAAAATAGGAACCACCACCCCGCTCTGCCACTCCAGAGGTACTGTCCCCGACCTCCACGAGACATTGAAGAGGCATGTCAAACAATCCTATTCAGCTGTTGAATTATTACTTTTAGCTCTCTATTTCAACTTATCTGCTTTTACAATTAAAATGGGGACCGTACTGTGCAGTTAGCCTAGCTTTAGTGGGTTTTGTAGATATGCAAAAGATCAGCATCATACCAATTTCTAACCGTATTTGTGTTTTTCTTCCTTAACAAGTATGTGGATATATTTTTCATCAGATTGATTTCTATTTTATTTTTTAATTAGTTGAGCTACTTAACTAATAAGTCAGTCAAAATCAAATGCTGAGCAGGTCCTGTTGAAGTAGATGCTAATGCAGACATTGTGCACCTCAACCAGGGCAACCCTGTGAGGCACTGCAAAGGGATATATAATTTTTGACTCCAGTTTTCTTCCCCCAGAGAGTCACCTTTGATTATTTACTCTGCTTTCTACAATAAATTAGATCGCACAGCACAACGGCATTTCCCGTTTCCTCCACTTATGGAAAACATTAACTGTAACACTCTGGCCATGCTTTTTTTCTCACTTAGATAACATCATACAGGACTTCAGATGTCCTTTTAAACTCTGTTGTACATGGAAGCGAAGTGTTATTGCTTGATTTAGTGTTATGCAATTACACTGTGTTTTATCAAAGGCGGTCACACGTTTTCGTGTCTGTCTTTGACCTCGTTTGGAAAACGTTATGTTTTTTTGGGGAGCCGGTGCTATCCATGTGAAGGGCAGAGTGGTTGACCACAGTTTGGCCGTTGGTGGTGTAACGTGCAATTGAGCTCTGCTTGGCTAGTGGTCTGAAAGAATAGGGTTTAGTCCTTGTTTTCGTGGTGTGGTCAGGAGGTTTTCTTTTTTTTTCTTCCCAGCCTTCCTCATCCTCCATGGTGGAGCCTCTGGCTGAGTCTTCACATGGGCAAAAGGAAAAAAAACAAAACAGAATTTAGACAGGGTTCTATCCTGCTACAAGGGAGATGGGCAGGAAAAGTTGAGTGTTTACTGAGGTCTTCATCTTAGATGGGGCATATCCTCCTCTACACTGCACCACTGAGGACATCAATCTCTCCAACAACACACTTGACATTTAGATGGTCTTTGGAGGTACTTTTTGGGCTTGATTAGATGATGTGTTCTGCATGACCTCATCAGTCAGGGCCTTTCCATGCTTCGCAAGTGTTTGTCTTATATTCCCAGAAACACTTGCAGCCCCTGACCCCTACACCCTATCCCCACCTTTTGTTCAATTCAGGAATTGTTCAGATGTGGTTAACCATAAATCCAGGTCTCAGGACCCGCAGTTCTCTCCATGATCCAATATGTTGGTGGTGTTTCTCAGCTGTTTTGGCTATCACAGGTCTAATTTAGCTTTAGAATTGACCATTATTTAAATGAAGACTGGGCATAATCCTCACACAAGCTTTGATTCTTGGTTGGCATTTTCTTGTAAGACCCCTCTGTATTGATTTGGGCAAACTTGGATGCTGTTCAACTTCTGTGCGCTGGTCTTCCTCAGCTGACGTTCCCTCTCTGTATTCCACAGAAAATGAATGGCAGTGGGCCGCCCACAGCGAAACATTTGCTGTAATGTGAGTGGAGCGTAACGCCGACTCAGGCAGGGATGATGTTTCCCCTCTGCCCCTGCTATCGTAGCTCAACGTAATGTGAGGCTGGCATTTTCCCCTGAAAGAGGAGTCCAGCATAAGTCTGTCTGTCTTCAAAGCTCAGGGCCCGCATCTGAGAAAAGAGCCCTTTTTTTCCACCTGGAAAAGCATGAAGACCCTGTTCATCACTTGCGCACAACCAGCTGGAGTTACATAAATTAGGAGCAAAACATGAACTTGGATGAAAACATGTTGTCTATCATTGCCCACATTGTGTTCCATAAAAGTCTGGTTGTGTGTTTTGTATTGAGCCACAAATTTATGGAAAAGTTGAGCTTGAATTCTGTCATAAAAGCATCATAAGAAGAAACAACTAAATCGCTTATTTTAGGAATATTTGTGCATGCAGTAATGAGGAAACTTGCAACCTTATATCTGATAGGGTCAAGGCTGTATGTGCGTTACATTTAGGCCATCTGGACAATGAACTATATCATTTTGTTTTTGATCGAGCGCCACAAATAAACCTTGGGAAGGTGAATTCTTTCAGATATTATGTAAGCATCTAAGGGTGGCTCAAATGCCGATGCTATTTTTGGAACTGCTCTAAACCCCCATCTTTGTTGTTAATTAGGAGGAGGTGGATTTTGTTTTGGATTTTAAGGCCAAGAGCGGTTCACATATCAAGTCGAATCAATCTGTAACATTACTAATGAGGACTGATTACCAGTCCTGTGTTTGCTGCCCTCCTCATAATAACCTGAGAACTCTGGGTTTCTCAAAACACTTTCGGTTAATGATGGGGATTGACTGATGTTTTTTTCACGGACAAAACCAATTCCGATTATTAGTAATCAAGGAGACCAATCACCATATTTGGAACCGTAAGACATTTGCAGTAAAAATGAAAATCATTTTGTCAAAAAATTTAGAATAACCAGTGATGGAATGTAACCAAGTACAGTTTTGAGGTACTTGTAGTGTTAGTATTTTAATTTTGTGCTACTTTATACTTCCACTTCGCTACATTTTGGAGGCAAATATTGTGTTTCTTACTCCACTAAATTTATTTCATAACTTTAGTTCCTTTGCAGATTCAGATCATTCAATGTTGATAGGCTACTAAACATGACGTGTAACCAAACAGATACTGCTGTAGGCGGGATAATGAGTGAGGCGACACAGTTGTGATTACAGACAAAGAAGCACATTTTAAAATCAATTAATTTTATCGATCAATTAAAAAAAACAAACCCACATATCGATAATTGGAAAAATGCTGAATATCGGATCCAATAATCGGTCTGTCCTTGTACCAATACACTTAAAGCAAACTAGTTCATACAAGGTATTGCTGTCATCAATTTTATTTTATTGGTATTTTAATACTTAATTTATCTTACCCTTAAACAACAGGGTGTGGGACCTGGATGGAAATGAAAGCATTACTCTCAGACTTCGCTCTCCTGGCATCAGTGTGTGCTGGCACCCAGAGGAAGCCTTTAAGGTAGGAGGGGTTTCTATCAGATAGATGCTCATATTCTGAAGTCAAACTCTTGAGTTAGTTGTCTGTAAGAAACTATTCCAGTCACATAGTCAGGTATGAGGTCAGGTGAACTGGAAAATGTAAGTTTGTGTTTGTCTAAAGCCAAGTGGGCATTAGATGAAAAGGTGATTTGGCCATCCCAAGTGAGTTTTCAGAACTGGTCATTATGGAGTACATTATCTCACCTTTAGACAAGTTAAAGCCCTGTCTGCTTTCTCACCTCTGCACACCTGGCCAATATCAGGAAAAGAGCATGATTGTCCGTGTGAGGGGAGTGGGTTTCAGATGGCGTTCAGACCATTGACATAAATAAAGATGGACGACGCATCTCCACTTCCTCCCACTGCACAAAAATTAGGCCAAAATATATAAGGTTGAGTTAACCTTCTCTCAAAGTAGTTTGGATGAACGGTTCTCGTGAAAGCTGCAAGAAGCATTACTGGAGGCCAGGCAGTTGGCCCATTCCGATCAGGCACGTTTTGGACTGGCACTGCATTAGTACATAAAGATGCTTTTATCGTAGCAACGTGAACTATAAATACTGGTCTAAATGATCCGTCTGTCCTCTCCAGTTAATGGTAGCAGAGAAGAAGGGAACAATTCGCTTCTATGACCTGGTGACCCAGCAGGCTATTCTGTCACTGGACTGTGGTCAGTCACCACTCATGTCAGCTGACTGGTGCCTCACCAACACGATCAAAGTCGGTGCTGTGGCGGGCAATGACTGGCTCATCTGGGACATAACTCGATCCAGGTGACTAAGGGAGCGTGGGTAATATGCTGTTGACACTTCATGCTGTGTTGATTTGGGATGATGGTGCACAATAGGATGGGATTGCCTAAATCTTTTTGTATTCTTTGCAGTTACCCTCAGGAAAAAAGACCAGCCCACATTGATAAAGCACGGTTATTCAAGTAAGAAGAATGTATACATTTTGGCTTATTATTTTGTTGTTTTTACCAATTTTTAACTGATTGCCACCTGATTTTTTTAAACCACATGCACCCAAAAGTTGCCAATTCTTGGCAAAAAGTACATGTAGATAAAACATTTTCATATGGATTCGTATTGGTTTCTAGCTGTTTTTTAATGTAAAAACTGTTAAATTCATAATTTTGATTTAGTCTTATTGTTTGATGAGATTTAAAGAGATGTTTTTCTCCTCCTCAGGTGGTCCAGAGCCAATGAAAACCTCTTCGCCACCACCGGATGTCCAGGAAAGATCTGTAGTCAGTTACTCATCCACCATCTTGGCCACCCACAGGTCAGTGAGATTCTTTTCACAGTCCAGTTTCACATTATCTTTTTAATGATCTCTACAGCTCTAGTCTCATATCACACACTGATGTCCTTACAGCCGGTGATGATCGGATCCGCCACAGTGGGATCCGGCCTCAGCTGGCACCGGACACTCCCGCTCTGTGTGATTGGCGGCGACAGGAAACTTTGCTTTTGGATGACTGAAATGTAGACATCTGTACAGCACTTTCCCATGATGGATAACTGTGTTATCTGCTTTTATTCTAGTAAATGTTCAATAAAATATTTTTCTGAGTATCTGCTGAGATTATATGAAATTTGATGGAAATTGGCTGCATGCTTTAACTTTGTTGTTTTTTTATGTCTGACTACCCCTTCAGGTACAGATAAACAACGGGCTGGTTGGGTTTCCTCGAAGAGCGCTTTTTTCTTTTCTCTTCAGACTAACTTGCATCAGCTGTCTGTTGTGTCCTGCCAAGAGAGCTGTAGTTCAAATGAATGCATCGAGGAAACGGTGCCAACTCTCCACTTTAATATGATCATCATACCACAGGTGTTCTCTCTGACTGTTTCTGAATTTTCTCTCCATCAATGGCAGACACGGAATCATATCAGGAATATATCTTTGTAAAGGCTGTTCCACCTGCTGTGGTGCACAGAAAATCCACAGGAATGTTTGGATGAGGAAAAACTAGGAGGTCTGGCCGTGCTCCAGCTGTTCGACAGCCCCTGCTGGAGGCGGTTTTAAGGGTTTAGGTTTAGTAATCATAGGAAAAGCTTTGGGAAGCATGGGAGTCTGAGGCCATTTCAGGTCATCTCTAACTCCATGACATGCAAAGCAAAGGGTTTTGTGAGGAGGCAGGGATAGGAAGCAATGCTCATCACCTTACCTTGGTGAATAATTATCAATGGAATGGAAGACAAGGGATCATTTGGCAGAACAAGGACTCATTGTGCTGTCACAGGAATACCATATCCATTTTCAAGGCAGCCATACGCCCGTGAAGGTACAGAAGGCACTAACTTTATTAACTCCATCATGAATCATTGTAGGGGACAGCTCATCACTTGTTTCCACAGATGTACTTCTTCTATGGTGCAGCATTGGATACATTTGCGTTCATATGTTTGGCATCGAACAGAGGCTTTTATTGTACTTCATTAATGTATATGTCAGCTGAAAGACGAGGTTGTATTGTACATGCCTCTCTGCAGGACAGAACGGCGCGAGTGGAGGCCATGGAGACGTCCAGTCTTTCAAACCAGTTCATCAACTTTGTATATTTCTTGGACAGGACCAGTTAACCGCCATCCACAAAGCATAACATGCTACTACCCTTCTGGTCCACATTTTTGTTTGAACAAGTCCAGTGTGGTCTACGCTCTCCATGTTTGCTGTGCTTTAGGTGCAAGTGGTGCCGGAGCAGCTGCATATAACACGGGACATGTCAAATGTCACAAGATGCAAGAAGCTGCCATTTTCATCCGTGCACTCTCTGAAAATTTTCCAAAGAGTATAAGAGCTCACTGGAAGGGCACTGGAATTGCTGAGTTACTGAGCCACTTTCCTCTGAAACATGAGTCATGAATCTCAGTGGCTTTACAAATTCCAGTGACTCAAGGACACCATCTAATGGCTGATGGGCAGAATAGCAAGAGTTGATTCCATCTTGTCTGTGAGATTGTTTTTTACAATATATGATCCATCTTGGAGATCTTACAAACTCTTCTTGGAAGCAAAAAGCCTGCCCTGCCCAGGTCAGCGTGTCACCTTTGATGTAAACCTGAATGAAACCATTATGCCTCACAAACAGTTTGATCTCATGTGGTGTGGGGAATAATAAACTGTGAAATGGATGAAAAGAGAGATCAGAATGCCTTAAAATCCTCACCACCTTTTCTCCTAAGCCTCAGATAATTCTTCTGTGGCCCTTCCAACTTTAAGCCCGGGCTCAACAAAATGAGAGCAAATAAAAACTAATGAGCGTGATATGAAGGAAACAAAGAAAGAGATTAGAGCTCTTTGAGGTCGGTGTTTGATTTAATCTCACGGCTGGTTTGTTGTGCACTGCTTTCCCAGAATGAAGCAATTACGTTAATCTTGAGTAGAGGAGAGTCGGTTGAAATCCATCACTACTTTTGAGTGGAGTTTATTATTTTAAAGTGTTGCAGCCACAAATTAATTTGTCAGTATCGCTGTCTAATATTGCAAAAGTTGTAAGCAAGCAAGGTTGGTTAAACCTTTTACGTAATGCCTTATAATTCAGGCAGAAGTCATGAAAAGGAAAAATGTCCGGTTGCTAAGTGAATTCTCCTCCTGTAAGACACTTGTTTTGACTTTTTATCCCTACAATGGACCATTTCATCACTTGCTGCTTGTAAAAGTTCTGCAGAGTATCAGAACATCTTAAGTCCATTTAAAAATTTATGGATTATTATAAAAAACCCTTTATTTATAACCGTAGACTTGATGACTAATTAGAAAATGAGAAGCCCACAAACATAATTAATAGCTAATAGTTAATTGTGGCTCATTGAAGGAGTTATCCAAATAAAGCTAGCTCACAAGACAATTCATACTGGAGGATGAAATTAAATTAGTAAATTGACATTTTTTAATTTACACTTTTTCATTTTTTCCCCCAAAAATTATGAGAGATGAAAAGACCAATCTTGCACTGTATCATGACAGGAAGGGATGTAAACATTGATGGCGTCTTCCTCGGCTGAGCTGTAACCTTAGCTAGCTTAGTTAGCTAGCTGAATGGATGCACGCTTCCTTCTGCGCAGTGATACAGAAAGAAAATAATGACATGAAACTGTTCACAGTGAGGTCTGTGGATTATCTTGAGTAATGTGGTCATGATTTCTGGAAAGAGACATTGCTGTTGAGTTTTTCAGGTGTATTTTTTTATCTCTTTGAGCACCACAAGCGAAGTGCCATCTAGTTCCATTATATTGGAGAGAAGGCAGACATCTCTACAGCTGATATCTTCAAAACTTGGCAACTCACACCAAAACAATCTAGATGGAGAAATGGCACTACAGGTAAGAGAAAAAATATTTTTTTAAATTGGGTGTGAACTGTCCCTTTAAAAGCTAAGAAGAAGTGCAGAGCTGGAATCAGGGCAGGTTTAGCCTAGCTTATAAAGACTGGAAGCAGGGGAGAATGGCTAGCCTGGCTTTGTTTAAATTGAAAACAACATTCATACAAAAATGTTTCGTAGTTATTCCTCTTTGTCTACTTTGGGTGACATAGGCTACAAGCACATCTTTACCTATCCTCGGCTAAATATTGAGCCTCATTCCCTAAGCTAGCTAGCTAGTTTGCTTGTCAGTCCCTGGGCTGTGCCAGGTCCTTGTGGTCTTCCAGCTGTTCTTTTGTCCATCTCAGCACAACCGGTGGAATGCGATCTGCCTCCATTCAAATAATGCCCCAGCCATCGCAGTCCCTATTTCAGTGATTTTTCTGTAGGCCTATGGTTCAAAGGTTGTGGTCTTGTTAGGCCAGAAGATGCCACTTCTCAGGCATCCATTGTTAAATCTCTCAATACTTTTGATATCACATTGGCCTCTCACCAGTATGGATGATCCTTATTGTTATATAGATAGATCTTTAGTTTTTAGGCTATTTTTCTTGGACTTGTTGCAGTGTTGGCTTCCCCCAACTTGCCTTTTGTCATTTTGCCTTTTTGTCCGCCTTGTATTGCATTTGTTTAAACTGAACATAAATACAAATTTTAGTTATTCCTCTTTATATAAATTAAACAAAGTATAACATGTTTATTTGTCAGCTTTAGTGTTTATAGGCAGAGATCGGTATGCCTCTAATGGAGCATCTTTTTGAGTTCTCAGGCCTGAGGGCAAAGTGAACCTCATGACCCTGTTTCCATCCTGTAGGAGGCAACCAAGCCAGCGTAGGGATGGGATCGCTCTGACATCAATAAAGGAAACTTGTAGTTGGAGTGAGAATGACACAAGAATCTAGCTGATTCCTTACCGGTTGCCCTGTTGTTTGGCGCTCGGCAGGCTTGGATCCTGGTGGTGGTTTAATGGGGATTTGAGGGTGCTGGATTTTGAATGAGATATAAGAAAATATAAAGTGTTTGACTCTTGCTTGGAGAGTGTGTGCAGACGTGTGCGTGTCCCTGCGCACTTGTCAAGCAGTAGATCACTCTTTCCCTCTGCTTGCTTTATCCCTCTGTTTTCACACACAATTTTTTTTGCTACTCCACAAACACAGGGTTTCCTTGTGAGGCCGGAGCAGGGCTTGATTTACTGCACAGTGGAATTATGAGAAGGGAGAGCTTCCCAACATAAGGTGGCCAATGGGAGCCAGCCACCGTGTTGATGGTGGTGCTGCTTTATGAGCCCTGCAGACGGGGATGGTTTGTCTTGAGGGAAAAGCTTTGACGTGCGCGGCTCTGATATGCATTGTCGCCCGCGTGGAGATCAAAACACTGGACGTCCGTCAAGAAAGAAAAGCCAAATAAAGAGAGAAGAGCATCTGTCAGCAGTGCAGCCCTGCGGACCGAGCTGTGGTTGGCTGTCAGGTCCCAGTGACCTGGCCCTACTGATGTGCTGGGCCTCAGCGCTGGCTCTGCCCCTGACCATTTGAGGGAACACGATACTTAAATCATTCATAATTAGCTCCTTCCCTCTGCTTAATAACACATGAAGATAAATGGGTTCCAAGAATCTTTTTTTTTTTCCAAATGGAAATAGTGGGTTTGGAATTAAAAGCTAGAAAATGTCCTACAAGTGCTGTATTGCAGTGGTCCAGTCCTCTCTCTTCAGCACCTTTTCTATCTCTGGAATGTAAAACACAGATGTTTCTTCATGAAAATAAATATTTATTTCTTTTTACATAATGTTCACATTATACACACAAATAAATGGCCATGTGGAACCTCACAGACTTAAGTACATGGTGATTTTCTTTGTGTTCATAATAGTGGATCTCATATACAATGTTTACACAGGCCAAATGTCCATCCCTTTAGTTTGCAAGCTTCTCTGTCTGCATGACTTTCTTATCTCTGCAGAAAATCTTCTCCCGGTCTTAAGATGAACCGAGCTTCTCCAAGGCGCTGTGAAGGGTCTTCAGTTCTTCCCTCATCTGGCTCAGCGCGTTTTGGATCTTGCTGGGCTGATCCAGAACCTCCATGCTGCAGGTAAAGGGGTCGTAGCGAACTGCAAAGGGCCGCTTGATGGCTGCGGAGTATCTCCTGGTGAAAGAAGTATGAGTGTTAATAGTTGCATGGATACAGATAGGTGACATAAAACACAACTTTAAAGTTTTAGTACATTCATGTGGTGTTGGAATAGTCCTAAAAGTGAGAAAATACATGTGAGCACCTGCTTGGAGGTTGGAACAACGCGGGAAATTTTGTTACACGACTTGCTGATTTTAACGTCATATACACAGAAACATGGCGGACTGAAATAAATGGTGGATGGGTTTTTGATGGTATAAGGTTTTTAACTGTTGCTGTCCAGGTAGAAAGGCCTAGATTAGTTAGACAAGTTAACCCTGATAAGTCCGGTAAAGTAATATTTTTGTGGTTTTACGGAATGTACTGGTGCAGTAACAAATCTCTCAACATGTTTAAAAGCTCTGAGTAGTAAAATACTGCACATCTTCTTTATAGTGCCCATGTTGTAAAGCTCATGAACACACTAGTCGAAAAAGCTACTTCCCAACTTGGCAAACGGAACCATCCGAGGATCAACAAGGCGTCGTCTGCAGCCATGAAGTTTCTCAACTCATTAAAGGTACCCAATGTTTTTATGAATGGGTCCTTGTGTCAACAAGCCGGCTCCTTTAAAGGAGCAATTCTCATGATGTTGAGTCTTATTCCTGGGTCGTCAAATACTGACATTTTGGGTTGGTAGGTCAGGCCGGCCAAAGCGTCAAGATTTGACGACCTGAGAAACCCAAAGCGTCGGTATTTGATGACCAGGGAATGAGACTTAACAATCAACTATATTACTCAGCCAACTTCTTTCTTCTTTCTTTCTTTCAATAAAATAAAACAAGGCAGAAGAATAGGATGGTCCTATAACATATTAACTAAATATATTATTTATAAAATATACATATTAACTAAACTTGTAAATGCAGCGACTTGAACAAGCAGATTAAAACACATTTCCTGTATTTTAAGAGTAGAATGTAGTTTAAACAACAGCTTCCATGTCTTATCTTCAACCTTGAGTGATCACACTGTTCTCTGTCTGTTGGTTACAAGGTTTTTACCCAACAGCAATAACGTTCTGATCATAAAATAATAATGACATACCTCATCTTGAGCTTTGCATCCTCGAAGCTCTCAGACACAAAGTAAACCGGCTGGTAGGTTTGGTCCTGATACGGCTGCACTGCGGTCTCCTCGGGGATAAACGGCTTGTACTCCGGCTCATTAGATAGAGCGTACTGGAAGGACAGGTCAAAGACTATCAGGACACCAAAGCAAAAGATGAACATGCAGCCAGAGGTTAGTGTGTGAACATAGAGGACACACTCACAACAAGTTCTCCGTAAGATGAGAGGAGTCCAGCGCCGTAAGCCTTCACTGTGCCATTCTGCTTGCAGAGGCCAAACTCCACAGTGAACCAATACAACTGTAAATGGAGAAAACAATGAAAAAAGCAGATGAATATGGTTAAACACAATATGCAGTTATTTACTTCAGCCACTAGATGGCACTAAATATCAATTAAATTGAAGCGAGTCTGCCTTTTTCTCTGATATTAAAAGCAACTCTTTCAACATTTGATGTTATATTTTCCAGTTCAAGTAATGTCTTGGACTAACGATACAAATGTATGAATATGTTAAAATTACACTTCAGGTACCTTTTAAAATTGTCACATTTAAGGTTTGAAATCCTAATAAAAACTTACCGTCGACAGTTTCTCAATGTCTTCATCTGAAGCTCCAAGCGAGGCAAGTCCAATCTCCTGAAATTGTTTAAATAAATTACCATTAAAAACTGGCGGAATGTAACTAAGTACATTTACTCAAGTACTATAACTAAGTAGAAAATTTGAGGTTCATGCTACTTTCAACTTCTACTGCACTACGATGCAGGGCTCCACTTCAGTTATTAGCTTTAGGTACTTTATTGCACATATATATAACATATGAAAATGTACAAGTCTCTGAAATAATTAGACAGAAAATTAACTATTTTGAAAATGGTTTAAGTCCTTTGACACACAAAAACATTTCCAGCTTCTCAAATGTTTGGTTTATTTTAATAATTGTTTTAATTTATTTATTTATTTTTACTAATTTTGAGGTTTACACTCTTGGTTAGACAAATCAAACACAGTGAAATAATTTAAATCATTTTTACTAAATTAAAAAAAAAGAAAATAATCAAGTGATGAAAATAATCACAAGTTGCGAAAATGAGCTGCACCTGAACCAACTAAAACAGAATGAGTAATGATATTCTAATGATATTATACATAATAGTACAACAGTCACTTTTATTTTCTAATACTTTTAGTACATCTTATTATTACAGGACTTGTAATGGAGTGTTTCTGCTAGTGTTGTCATGATACTGGAATTTCTAACCTCAATACAATACTTTGATAAATGGTATCGATAGTCAATACCGTTTTTGATAAACAACAACAAGGTACGACTTTTCTTGACTAGGAGC
>JBBPCS010000330.1:2608269-2629360 GCA_037974645.1 Hollardia meadi
ACTTTGATAAATGGTATCGATAGTCAATACCGTTTTTGATAAACAACAACAAGGTACGACTTTTCTTGACTAGGAGCTAGGAGGTTATAGACTTGCTTTACAGAAAACAATATTGTAACCTAAAGTTTTTCAGTAAAATTCACAATTCTTTTTATCAATACTGTGGAAAAAGAGTGTTGAAACAGTTTCAAATATTCTGAATCGATATGTATTGGAAAAACAGTAATTTTTACAGTGTTGTGCTTTTGTTTAATAAACTATCTGACTTCTATCTATCTTAACTTCCTCCTCCTCCAGTATTAAAGGTAATTCAACTAGATTACACTCAAATCAAAGAACACATAGTGCAGCACGGTTTTACCTGTGAGAACTGGGCGAATTCTTTATCTGCCAGCATGGGAATGTGACCGAGGAGTTCATGGCAGCAGTCTCTGTCGGAGCAGATTGAAAGCGGGTCAATACGAGAAAGAGCAGCCGAATACATAAATACTGTTAATAATAATGATAATAATAAAAACAGATGACTCACGGCTCAGGCGAGTGCATGGGAGCAGAGGAGTGACGGATGTACTGTGTGCACTGAAACACCCTGAAGGCCAAACTGCTGAGGAAGTCTCTGGCCGACAGCAGGCCGGCGACTGGACGCAGCTGGAAACCAGTTCTCTCTGGAACGAGCAGAAACACACTGTGATGGAGCTCAAAGGAAGTAGTTGTAAAATTTACTCAAGTATGGTGCTTAAGGGAAATATTTTAACTCCCCTACATTAATCTGACAGCTACAGTCGGTACTATTCAGATAATTTCTTTTATATAAAACATAACATATAATGGTCTTATAAAATATAACAACAATGTTAAAGATTTATCCAATCATCTTTAGCTTGTGAACTATTACAAAAAAGCAGTTGAAGCTCCTTTTTACATGTTTCAGATGTCGGTGAGGTGGCTAAACATCTCACATGGTGCCTATCAGTGCCATGTTTTAGGACTTTTACTTTTTCCATCTCTCTCGTGGAAGGAAACTACGGAAGAGGATTAGGGCCACATATGAACAATTTATTTGAGTTGTGACTTTAATCTCAGAATTCTGATTTTAAACTTAAAAATTCTGAGAAAAAAGTCAGAATTCTGAGAAAAAAGTCAGAACTCAAATACATTTTTCACGTGGGCCTAATCCGCTTCCGTAGTAAACCCTCTTGATTATGCTTGTGCTCTCTTTTATCTTAGAAACTTCTCTTGATTTCACTTTTTAATCTCTGTCTCCTTTATTTGATTCACCTTTTTAGGATGCAAGACACCTAATTCATCATCTGTCTTCTTTTATGATAGAGAAATATCCTTTGAATGCCATTTAATATGTTTTCTTTTGAAGACAAAAACCTTTCAGAAATGTTCGAGTGTGAAACATTCCTTGATTTTAACCTTTTTACTGCCTCTTTAAAGACCAAAATCTCTCACAGTTCTACTTTTTCTGTCTCTTTCAGAGCTTGTAATAGCTTTTTGCATGTCTTCTAAGTTTTCAGTCTGTGTCACCTTTCAGGAAGGCAGAAACCTCTCTGAGCTGAGGGATGCGCTCCTCTCCGTAGCCACACTCCTTCTCCAGCTGCAGCAGACCGTCCATGAACTGCCTGCAGGCCAGACTCGGGTAAATACTCCGCAGCTGCCGGTAAACCTCCCTCCTTTCAATACACAACAACATCACATCAGTGCTCTGTAATCAACCTCCGCCGTGCATCTGCATCTATAACGCTCATTCTCACCATGTGGACACTTCTTCTGTTGTGTACTCCACGGTGGGCAACGGGTCCCCCCTGTGACACAGAGAGGATATTTGAATGATTCACCGTGCTTCTTGAAGATGGATAAACCTTTTTTTTTTTTTTTAAAGTGTCTGACTCACTGTTTGTATCTGAAGGCGAGCTCAGAGATGAAAGCCCGTCTTTTTCTGTATTCTGGATCGCTGTATCCCTGCAGAAAAAGGTGTTAAAGTACCATAAATAGGCTGTATTTTGTCTGATAAATAATGTTTTTGCAGTAGATATGTAAACACTCACTGGATGCTCCTGGTCCATGTCTGGATCAAATTTGGTTATTAACATGTTGCATCTGTCGAGCTCCTTTATCAGTCTGGGAAACCAGGGAACTGTGATGTTGACGGGAGAAACAAGCTAATTAGTGCTTTTGTAATTGGTTGCAAATTGCTTTAACTTTCCATTTGATGCCCTCACATGAAGGTACGTCACAAAACATGTTAACGGGTCTAATGAGAAAAGCTCGAAGTGTGATAATAAAATCAGGTAGCTGCCTTTTTCCTCCGGAATGGAGCGAACGTCGTCGGCGACTCTCTTCAGCGAGTTGATGAACACGTCTAGGTCAGAGCTGTGAACTTCACACTTCATGAAGAACTCCAGATCGGTCGTGCTGTTCTTCGACTTCCTCCCCGGTCGACTTTCGATGTGGAGAAGTTTTGCTTCGAACGTCTGTGAGGGAAATTTTTTTTAAAAAGTGTCACAAAAGGATGGAGCGATTGTCTAATGGTTTAGTTTTTGGAATTTCGAAAGTTAAAGCCTAATTTTATTAATGTTCATTATGTTTTATTAAATAATCTTTAAGGTTTAGTCATCTTTGAGAATACAACAATGCATCATGGCCTATTCTTTCAATTATCATTTACATACTTTCAGTATATGTGCATAAAACTCACATTTATATGGTCAAAATTATGAATTTGTTTTCATTAAATGTTATTATTACTTATATAAATCATATATAATACACCCATTTGTAGTGGTGAAAAATAACTGCACATTTTTTTCCCATTTTCTGGTACTTTCTACTTCTACTCTGCTATCTTTCAGAGGAAATATTGTACTTTTATCCATCACATTTATTTGACAGCTAGGCTATAGTAACTGGTTATATTTCAGATCATATAAAATTATTATTTATCTTAAATATTTGTTATAAACCAGCTAAAATTGGCTCCATTTTGACCTTGAGCTGCAACAACTTAGTCGATCTGCAGAACATAAATTGGAAATTACAATATTTTGATAATCGATTAGGTCCATCCTCAGCCAAATATCCAAATATTTGATGGTTCCAGCTTCTGCGTGCGAATGTTTAATCTAGTCTTGCATTATAATTAACTAATTAATCATCTTTGTTTGAGAGACTTGATCAGAAAGAACAAGATGTTTCATGACACCTGTAAGAAAAAAAATGCATTCTTTTAATTGTTTTATGATGTTTTATAGACTAAACCGACCCCCCACAGTGATCAATAAATTGTATTATTTGTATTATTAATCTGAATCTGCAAAGTAAACAGAGTTATAAAATAAATGTGGGGTAAAAAAATGCACATTATTTCTTTCTGACATGAAGTAGCAGAAAATATAAATACTCAAGTACAAGTACCTCCAAATGCAGTACTTGAGTAAATGTACTTAGTTACTTTCCACCACTGAATACTAAAACAGAAAAATAAACATGGCAGTATCAGTAATATTAATACAATGATACACACAGGGGTTCTTCCTCTGTATAAGGAGTACATTTACTTTATTTTTACACGTCGTGTATCCACCTTCAGTTAGTATCTTATTTTTAGAGTCATATTCCTACTTTTACTTTTACTCCACTAAATTATCTGTTTGAAGTTTTAAAGTTTACCTCGAATATTTTGCCGGTTTTGAAGAATCCCGCGTTCTTCTCACTGCTGAGCGTGAACAGGACGTTCAGAGTGACCCTGCCGTCCTTCTCCTCGAACACGAAGCCGTCTCCGTACCTGGAGGGCCCCGGGGAGCCCGCGGAGCCGCTGCTGCGCTCCCTGCGAGCGTCCTCGATCAGACTCTGCTTCCTGCCGCTGAACGGCGCCGCCTGCACCGCGCTGTCCGTCTTCATGTGTGCGGTGTGACCGGAGCTAGCAGCAGCAGTGTGTGTGAGAGAGAGATAGAGAGTGAGAGTGTGTGTGTCAGCATCACCTCCGCGCGCAGGTTTAAATACCTTGTCATCTGAGGGCTTTCTGGGGATGAGTTGCGCAAGTACGCCACGTGCGTTTGGCTTTTTTTAAGGCCTGTTTTGCGTCATGATATTACATCTATTTATGGCACAGAATGGTGCTTTTAGGAGGGGATAATTGTCCACTCTTACAAAAAAAAAATCCAATAAGGATCGAAATTAAGTGAAATCACAGATGCATTCAACCAAAGCAGGTCATTAAAGGTTACATAAATATAACATGACATTATTTATAAAAGGAAAAACAAATGAGTTGAATTTGTGGGGGTTAAAAGTGTTCAGTGATGCATATTGGGGACTTTCTTTGTGTATTATTGATAGCAAAATCTAGATTTCAAATCCAATTGGCCTATTAAATGTATTTTAATACAACGACAAACAGAAAAAGTGAGTTTAGTCATGTTTTTGGCAGGATAACATTTTTTTAAATCCCCATTCTTAAATATTTAATAAATATAACAAACTATAATGCTGTTGTATTACAGATATAAACATTTTTAAGCATCTATTAATGTCTTAATAATGAATGCTGGTATGTAAACAGATAATATATAACACAGTTGTATTAATATAAAATATGTCCTATTAGGAGAAGTTATAATTGTTTGCAAATCTGTGCATTAATAAACTCTTAAAATGTCCATAAATCTGCCAACAACTACATTACACTGTGTTATAAACTATGTTTATATGCTGTCTCTAAGAGGTCATTGTCTCATATGGCCTGCCTATGTAGCATTAGTTTAAAGGAACAGTTCACCCAAACACGTAAATTCAGTCTGACCCTGATGCCAAGTCTCCAGAAGCCCTGAGATCCCAAATTGATTTAAAAAGATGTTATTTACACCTTTTAAAGCCCAAATCGTAACTGTAGCCGCTAGCTAAAAGCATTAGTGTGCTGCATTTGCAGGTGGATTTTGGCTTTAAAAAGGGTGTAAATAACATCTTTTTAAATCATTTTTGAGATCTTGGGGCTTTCAGAGACTTGGATTATGCTCGACGAGCTGCATGGAGGCATTTTGGTTTTTTCCAGGTTGTTTTTTACATTTTAAAACAAGTCCCCATCTTTTTCACTTGTTCAGGAGAATGCAGCAACACTGTTTTGCTGTGGACGAAGAAACTTCACCAGACTTTCCATCAGCATGACGGTGAGTAGATAATGACTGAACTTCCATTTTTTGGGTGAACTGTTCCTTTATTCTGTGTGATCTGGGAAAAGTCTTTTTCAATATCAGACACAAAGAATGGGTTGATGTTTTTGTGATGAGTTACATCTTAAAGGCACATACAGTATATGTACTCCGTTCTTTTTCCAGTATTTTACATATTGATCATATCATATAGTCTAAAGGTAAAAGTCACTTTGTTTTGCTGCAGCCATTAAGTTTGTCTGGGGGTTTTGCTCAGGTGCAATGTGACAAACTTCAATATTTCTTTAGCAGACCCTTGTTTTAAAAACAGAAAATGGTCAGCCCTTATTCCGCCTCCAGCTTTTTGGAGTTTCCAAATATTGTATTATGTTGTCTGCAGGGGCCTTGAGCTGCCTGGCTCCCCCACGCATCACTCCAATCATCTTAACATTGTATTAAAAGTCTAGTTTAAGTTTAATTAGTATCTACCATATTTAGCATTTGTATGCAGTATAAACATTTAACAAATGGTTAATAACACAGTATAATGTAGTTGTTGGCAGATAAAAGAACATTTAAAAGTGTTAATTAATGTACAGTCAAGAGTTATAAATTCCCTTCTGAAGACCTCTTTGCAACTGTGTTATATTATATCATCATTCGTGATGTTTATTCAGCAGCATCAGGACTACTTCTAGTTGTCCATGAACACATTAATAAACACTAGATTATCTTTATTTTGGGACTTTTGGGCTCTGGCTTCGATACCAACATGAACGACAGAAAGAAAGAAAGAAAAAAAAGAAAGGAGAGAAATATTTTATTTGTTTCATTAAAACGTTTCATGCACATACAAAACATTCCATTAAGCAAGCACAATGAAAGCTGGTAACACAATTATCTCTCGACATGCTTTTAGGTTTGAAATGCAAAGAAAAGCAAAGTTTTAAAGCAAAATGTAATGTTTACATATTTGGATTTTTAAGTCATTAAAGTAAGATGTTGATTGACAAAACCCTCTTATTTTGAAAAACATTTCTCTCAATAACATTTATACTGGAATAATAATGACTAGCATTT
The DNA here is from genome assembly GCA_037974645.1 of Hollardia meadi. Classification (NCBI taxonomy): domain Eukaryota; kingdom Metazoa; phylum Chordata; class Actinopteri; order Tetraodontiformes; family Triacanthodidae; genus Hollardia; species Hollardia meadi. The sequence continues at coordinate 2,614,503 of JBBPCS010000330.1, forward strand.
TTAGCTGTTGCAGACACATTCCTTGTTATCCTACATAAGTAACAGGCTACACTTTATTCACTTAACTAAAATACTAATTCGATTACAGTATCATCGTCATCTGACTTGAATATTTGGTTTTAATACAAAGAAAGTTAATTTGCACGGATGCGAAGCAGAACAGCGAGTTTTCATTGAAGAGATAAAGAGACTCCTGGGGAGCGCCGGCTCAGATTTCATGCAGTTACTCCAGTTTGCGCAGGGCTTCACACAATTTCCCCATTTCACCTGAAATGAGAGAAAAAAATAGAATCAGCTGCCTAAAACTACTCTTTACATTTACTCTAAAATTTCTATTCAAAATGAGGAACACATCATTTCATAAATAAAAGTGGCCCTGTTATGTCATCCATAACAGCCCACTGAGCTCAGTATTGACTCATGAAGTCTGGCCCATGCAGTCATCATTGTTATTGTGGTGGGGTTTTTTTTCTTTTTCATAATATATTGCATAACATGTAGTGTAGTCCTTTAAAATCAGTGGTTTCCCAGCAGTTCAAGGTGTCATAAGATAAATCTGAGAGGCAGCAAGATGAAAGATAAAATATTCATGTGACACAGAATTATACGTATTTTTTAGACTTTCCTATATTTGCTTTTTTTCCCTCCTAATTTTAACTGTTAAAATTATTCAAATAAACCAGAGTTTGTCCCATTTGTTTTTTAGGCTTACTTAAGTGTCTTTTTGTCATGCTCAGGCACTAAGAATGGTCTGATATGGAATCATACTTGTACAGGAAAGGGATCTTTCAATGACATTTGTAATACGCTACATCTTATAGGCACATATACAGTATATACATATATTTTCTTCCAGTATTTAACATATTAATGATGGGGAACATAATCTCTATTACAAATCAAACAAAAAAACCTTGTCATGCAGCTTCAAACTGGCTTATTTACAGTGTTTCAGAAGTTTTTCTCAGTTTATTATGTTCCTGTAAATAAGAAATGTTACTGTCTCACAAAATCCAAGTTGTCTATTCTCCTAAGTGTTGACGACACTGCTTGCTTATAACCCATAAACATACGGAACTCATGATGATGCGCTACATGTGGACATTTTAAGGAATCATAAAGCAAAAACAGTTGGCGATCACTGCTTTAAATAATAAATAAAACCGATTAAATAAAGAAAGGGGGACTGCAGTGCTCACTGTGTGCACAGAAAAGTTCAAATAAAATAATCAGACGTACTGTTGATGCTGTCAGCCAGGTTCCTGAGCTGCTGGGTGCTGTCCAGCACTTCAATACTCTGGGTGTAGGGATTGTAGCGCACTGTGAAAGGCTTGGGGATGGTGGCTGCAAATTTCCTGTCGGGCAGAGAGACGTTAATGTTAGAGGAACTTAAACTTACTGTATATACGTGCAGAAAACCTTCAAACCAGGTTGAAATAAAACCTTACCTCACTTTCTCTTTGGCGTCTTCAAAGCTCTCAGCTACAAAGTAAATAGGTTGGTACTCTGTGATTGGGTATTTCTGGAGGCTGGTCTTGTCGGGGTCGAAGGGCAGGAGTTTGGGCTTGTCTGTCAAGCAGTACTACAAGAAAAAACCATGTGAGAAAACGATTTCAGTTTTTCAATGGGTGTCTATTCCCGGTGCGGCGATCAGTAAACAGGAAGTGCAGCATGATTGAGTGAACATCCTCTGCTGACAGCCACTGATGTAACTTGTGACCTTGATAGCGAGCCGCTCATCCTCTCCCTGCCTCCACTTACCCACTGAACCTTTTTACCCACACCCCGCTGGGCAAGGAGGCCGACTCCCCCAGTGACACATTAAACCTGAATCTGAGTGGACCACTAACCCACTGCCTGCGCCGCTGCTGTTGTGCAACGAGCTGAATGTGTTATAACAACAGATGAGGGGGGTCCGCTGGAGGCAGGAAAGGACAAATAAACTATTTATCTCCCATCTGCGGGGGTCCGCGATGGCCGCCATGTACAGATTGATTTCTTGGAGACTCAAACCCCTCGTCTTACCTGCAGCTCTCCAAACGATGAAAGCAAGCCAGCTCCGTAAGCTTTGATCTCTGAGCCCTGCTTACACAGGCCAAACTCCACAGTGAACCAGTACACCTGAGGACACACATAAGGTTTCAAAAAATATATGATCTACTCACCAAAACCCAGGCAAGAATTCACAAAAACAAGGGGTTTTATCTCAAAGTGGTCAACGGGCTTCTTTTAAAGCCATAAACCCAGAGATCCTTGAGAAGATACATATTTTCTCACTTCATCTTGTGCTATCTAGCCCTGCATGTATTTTCTGAGATATCTGTGAGATTTCTGCTGCTACTCCAATACAATGGAAGTGAATGATTTCTGATTAATTTGACTGTGAGTAGACAGAAAACACAGGGAGAAAGACATGCAACAAAGGTCCACAGCTGAAAGTCGAACTGGAGTTCTGTTGCGTTGAACTGTTTCTTTGGTGGCATAAATCTCAGAGAGAGATATCTTAAAACTCGAGCAAATAAAACAAACTGCATGCCTCATACCACCAGAGTTAATTTTGCTATTTAATATATTTTGGAAACTGGCCCTTTAAGGCACCCAAAAATGCTAAATTTACAGTGAGCATCACTCTCTCATCAACCAGGGTAATTCAACACACTTACCTTAGATACACCCTTGCCACCTACATGTCAATGCATACAAAGTCAATGTCCAAAACATTTAAGTATTTTAATTTTTTAAATATCTTTAAAATTAATTTATGTATTATTATTATTATTATTATTATTATTATTGTTATTATATTATTATTTTGTTATTATTATATTTATTTATGTATTATTAATTAATTAATTATTTTTTATATTTTATTTTTTAATTAATATTTTAAATCATCAAGTTAATTAATTTATACACATTGATTCAACATGATAGAAAAAACTATGTATTATATGTGACCCTTTACATTGAGCTTATTAATAAAAATAGATTTTTATATGGAATCAGAATAATTAAATTCAGTGTTTTAGGCACAATACACACAGACACCTCCATATACACATGAACTGTTCTATTGCCTTTATCCTGAATCTGTTTGATGCAATCTATCAGAATTAGAAGCTGTCTCTTGCTAATTAGTTCATCTAATATTGTTGTTTCTCATGTAGACAGTACTCACAGTGGCAAGTTTCTCAATGTACTCATCAGGGGCACCAAGGGAGGCAAGACCGATTTCCTACACAGAACAGAATCAAAGCATATAGATTTTTAAAAAATGAAAAGTTACAGAATCACATATGTCACATAGATTTGTGCGTTGATCCTCTGCAGTTACAGCAGTACAAAAAACACACCAGGACAAGACACAGATAAGCAAAAAATATACATTAAATAGAAAAAAATCAAAGTTATAAAGTTATATACAGTATATACTATGGACAATAAATGTGCAAAAGTAATAGTGCAGTATAGTAAAAAATATATGAGATGCATAATGCTCAGCATGTAAAATGAATAGCATAATATAAAATCAATATATAATTTGAATATTAAAATTTTTTTTGTTTTATTGTTGTTTGATTGTTTCTGCTCATATCACTAAGTTACCTGTGAGAATTGGGCAAAACTAGAGTCGGCAAACAGAGGAACGTGTCCCAGGAGCTCGTGGCAAACATCCCTACATTAGAAATAAAAAAAAGAATCTTTAATGTGACATAAAGGATTTTATATTTTTCTTATCTTATTCTCATCTTATCTTGAGATTAGACGCTCACGGCTCAGGTGTGTATGTGGGCCTGGAGCTGTGACGAATGTACTGCGTGGAATGGAAGACTCGGAAGGCGAGTCCGGCCAGGAAGTCCCGAGACGAGAGGAGGCCGGCCACCGGGCGAAGCCGGAAGCCTGTGCACGCTGCAGGAAGGTGACGGAGAGATGAAAGAGGTGAGTAGGTGAGGTGAGGATGTGGGGCATTTAAACTAGTCCTGCCTCTCACATTCACACCAAAGAGTCTACAGAGTGTGAGGGGAAAATCTACAAAATTAGCTCACAAGAAATTTATTTCTAGCTGTTTGTTGATCTGCTATTAACATTCACATTAAAACAAATACATATTAATACATTTAAATAAATGATTTAAAGGAAACCTGTTACTGCTACTCTGCTAGCTTAGCCTACAGTGGTCGCCTTTAGCAGGAATAGTTAGCTGTTTATTTCTTCATTAGCTACTGCCTCATCTACTTGAATAACAAACTGATTACTAAAATATTTGTTTATAAAAATTAATATTTTTTGATTGCAGATAACTGGGCAAAAATCCATTAGCAAATGTAGTTTTAGCTAGTTGCTATCAAACGAACTAGCTTTCACTTGATAAGCTAGTTCTCTTGCTTTAAGTTAGCTGTGCAGTTAGCTGTTGGCTACAATTTGTTTTTAGCACCACTTTGTAGTTGCAGCAAATTTTACATGCAGTTTTTACAGAAATATTATGAGGGATAATAATTATTTATACGGCAAAATGGACGTCAGACAGATTCAGCTCTTCTGTTTTTGACCAAATGTGTTGGTCCAGCATTTTGGTATTGTGGGGCCTTTAATGTCTATGGACATAAGAGTCATGAGTGAGAGTCATGGTACAGCACTGGTTGAAATGTCTGGACTCAGTAGATGAAGATATCACCCTATAACAACTTACACTGTAGGAAGCGGGAGACGTCCTCCAGCTGCGGGATGTTGTCCTGCTTGTAGCCGCAGTATTTCTCCAGCAGGGGGAAGACCCGGTTGTGTTCGCGGCAGGCGTGAGTCGGGTACAGAGTCTTCAGCTCCTTGAACACCTTGCCCCATGTGACCCTCTCCTCCTCTGTGTATTCCACTCGAGGGATGGCTTGGCCACTGGCACAAAGACATGACGTTACTCTATTAGTTTGTGTCTCATGCTGATTTCTATACTTTCTTGTTGAATGTTGTATATTAGAATATAAGCCATGCTATAAATGCTGTGGTATGTAGCATTGCTTCATGCTATAAACTTGTCCCTATAACATTAAAGGTGGAGTAGGCAATTCAGGAGGAAGATATTGATTGTTTAATCTCATTCCCAGGCTGACAAATACAGATGCTTTGGGTTGGCGGCTCCAACCTGAAACCTGATGACTTGGGAACTTTGAATCTGTGATGTGAGTGTATCTTATACTTTTTTTTCAGTTTATATCAACATTTTCATCCATATCTATGACCATCTTATAAATGACTTTGTAATGTAAGTTTGCTTTTCTCAAATCTTTTCAAATTTTGTCATTTATTTGCATTTTTAAGAAAGAGCCTCTCAGTTGCTAAAATCTTGAATCCTGAAAACCTACAGATCCATTTAAACTAACATAAATATCCACTTATTATTATTGATTATTCAATTTTTTAAATTTATTTTTATATGCTTGCTCATAAACACATCTTTAAATTGTTGCATGCTCAGGTAACCAGCTATATTAAGGTTATGGTATTTGTTACATTTGTAAGTTCCTCAATTTTACCTTTATTTAGCACCAAATTTATAGGGACCTGTCAAAGAATTTCCACATTTATCAGTTTGTTTCAGGGAAATTATCAGAACCTATGAGATCAATAAAGTGTTACTGTCCATTTTTACTTACAGTCATTTTCTAAACATCCTGCTAATATCTTCCAGTGAATGTTTAAATTGATGATTGAGTTCTTTTTCTTCAGCTTTTCCCCCATGACGATATACTCCATTTACACAGCATCACTTCCTTATTTGTCAGTATCACAGCATTACACGGCTATGTAAATGTAAGCCACCTCAGTGGGCGTTTCATGGGGTTTGGCGCTCTTTGTAGTGCCTGTGAATAATACTTCTCAATTATAAACACAAAGACCAAGGCCCTTTAAATCCACCACTGACTGCCTGTAATTTGTCCCTATTTGTTTATGATAATTTTCTCCTCAGAATAACCTCTCAGATATCAAATATACATCCATATCTTCTTTACAGACTTGAAAAACAAACAAAATAAGAGGCAGAGGTGAAAAATAAAGATTTTTAGAAGCAGTTACTGTCTGTAGTTGTAGGCGATGTCAGCAAACTCCTTCCTGCGGACTCTGTACACTGGATCTGTGAAGCCCTGAACACACACACACACACACACACACACACAAAGGAAAGCCATGTTAGATCTCATGATCGCAGCCCTGCTACTCACAGCTAAATCAAAGAGTGGAAATCCTCTGCTGAGGCTAAACCCTGTGGCCTTTGACAACATTATGCACTCTGTCTCTAATAAAAGCATGCAAATACATATTCAAATGAAGCCTTTGTAGAGTGTATTTCAGCTTACGATGAATACATTTTGCTTTAATGGCGGTGGCAAAAGGGAGCAATTATCTATAATTATAGGGACTCAATTAAAGCAATGACATCAATTTGTGTGTCTAGATAGTTTCCATTAGAATAGATGGCAGAGTGTAGCCTGTCATCTCCACAGCTCCGTCTTTCATAAGACGTGGGCGCGAGTGGACACGTATTCACACAAACACACACACACACACATGCAGGCAGGATGTGGCGCACAGACAGTGATGGATGAGTCAGTCCTTACAGGGTGATCAGCATCCAGCTCGGAGCCATAGCTGAGGATCTGGTTGGCGAAGCGGTCCAAGTCCTGGATGTCATTAGGGAACCACGGCACTGTTGAATAATAACAGTTATTAAACATTGATAATTTCTGTTTTTGTTCAACATATATTTAAGTCAAGTCAAATCAATTAAGCATTCATTCCAAAAAATTTAGAAATTTAGGATATCTTTACTTAGTTTGTGCTGTTGTGCACCATTAAGCTATATTGTTATGGGCTGAAATCAATTAGTCGATCAACGGAAAATTTTAATTTAAATAATTGCATAAGTCATATTTCAATAACAAAAATGGTAAATATTACCTACACTGTAAAAATAAGTCAACCAGCTCCAAAGTCTTTATGAGTTTGCTCAACTTTAGCAAATAATATTGTTCAAAATTCTATATCAGGTTTATCAAAGTTAAAATGACCAGTTCTGTAAACTGATCATTTTTGTTAAGATAACATGAGCGTGAATCAACAAATGTACAGTTACAATTATTTCCAGTTGTATTTGATTTAATGAATGAAGGAGTTTCAGGTGTGATTCTCCCATGTGCCACACTGTCTAGGGATGCACGATATTTATTGGACCGGTAAATTATCGGCCCGATAATGGGAAATTTTATATTAACGGTTATTGGCCAATAATAAAATTTTAGCTGAAAAATAGGGCCGATAATACATTGACTTAACAAGTGCAGCATCTACACACAATGATACAGTAGCTGGCATAATGCATCTTTAAAGATGGTTTGCGATCTGCCAATAAACACAATGCATGCTGGGAAGTGTGCTAGTAAGCTTTCTAAGCACCTTAATTTGATGAGTTATTGAATGATCAGCTGGACATTTTTTTCAACTCTTTGAATAAGTCCTAAAATGGTTCCACAACTAAATATTATATTTATATATCTTTTATAATCCTTTTATTTATTTATTTTGGGAATGTTAGAGACTGATCAATTAATCAACATTAAAAACTGTTTGAAAATAATTGTTGCAGTCCAAATACTGTGTGATTCTTGACTGATGTAGTGCAAGTTTGTATTGGTGTTGGTAATGTAGGCTATCAGATTTTTTTTTTTCAATGCCATGGCATTTTGACACAGCAGAACAGTAATCAGGGGTCATCTGCTTGTTCATATGGATTTATGACACTCCAAAACACTGGGGCCCAATCATTAATCTACATTTGTGCAGTGTGGTCCAGCCTGAGGCCCCAGGAAGACAATAGGTCCCTGCCAGACTCCTCTATAAACAGGCAGTCTCCAAAACAGGCCATAAATATCCCCTCATCCACTTGACCCTGACCAGCAGACCACAGTGTCTACACCGAGGTCAAACGAGGATCCATGGTGGCCCTGTCTGTCTCGGCCTGCCGTGACCTTGGCATGTTCTCCTGCCCCGTGTTTGTCCGGGACCACGACACAGGGCTCCTTTGTTCCCTCCAAGCCTGTTGGTCCTCAGTAGCTAAACTAATGTCATTCTGGAAACAACTAATAAAGGGGTTGAGATTTGGGCGATGGGCCATCAGTCTCATCGGCGACGCTGGCTGTCCATTACCCAGTCTGGCTGGGGGGTCATGAAGCGCCACCCAACAGCCAACACTGTGCTCAGTTGATAAATGGACCATTTCAGCTGCGCTGATCTCCATGTTATTTGATTTTTTAGCCATGCTAGCTGTGTGGCTCTAGGGATGGCAATGTTGGTTGGTTGGTCCACCACTTTTGGTCCAGAGTGACATATCTTAACTATTGGACTGATTGACATTAACTTTTGTAGACTACTGACTTCGGTGATGTCCATGTTCCCCAGAGGATGAACCCTAATGACTTTGGTTATCCCCTGACTTTTCCACTACCACCACCAACAAGTCAAAAGTTGCACCTATGTAGCAAAATATCTCTTAATCTTCTGATTGGATTTGGGGGAAATTTGATAAAGACATTCATGATCCTCAGAGGATGAAACCTGTTGACCTTGGTGATTCCCTGACTCCGCCTCTAGTGCTACATTAAGGTTGACATTTGTCATTTTCACTGAAATATCTTGGCAAATATTGGATGATTTGCCATAAAATTTAGTACGCACATTTAAGTTCCCCTTAGGATGAAGTGTAATAACATCATAGAGATCCTAAGACTTTTCAAAATTAAACACTGTAAAACTAATGTTGTTCCCATTAGCCTCAGCTGTACTTCTTATGCTAAGCAAATGTTAGCGTGCTAGAACACTGTAAGATAGAGAACATAGTAAACAAATACCAGCTGAACATCAGCATGTTAGCATTGCCATTGTGAGCATGTTAGCATGCCGATGTTAGCATTTAGCTCAAAGCACTGTTGAGTTTAACTAGGCCTACGAGGCTGTAGACTTGTAAATGCCACCACTGAAACGCCAAATCCGTCAAATACACCACACTCAACTTCACCACACCACAGACTCTATGGGTTGTGGCTGCTGCGGTATTGGACCAATCACATGTCACATTAAATTGAAGAATGGCTGCGGTGATTGGCTGCAAGAAAAACCATAGAAACAGTCAATTTTTCTAGATCTACAAAAAGTAATGGAATGCAGGAATCGTCTGTTTCGATACTACTTGGTACTGGGTTATTTTGGTCGATATTACTCACAAAATTCACAAATTATTTTCAAAATTCAATTCCAGTGGCCAAATGTGTGGATCTGATAACACAATTATGTCAATCTTCATTCAGTTAAGGAACGAAATAATTGATGATTGACAAGATATTCTGGTCCTCAATGGTTCAGTTGAGGACGAAAGCTAATAATGTTATCCTCAGCCTTTTCACAAATAGATAAGCAATCAATGACATGAGTGATATTTCTACATTTTTTCCTTTTTGAAAAACTAGAAGTCCTCTCACAACAAATGGAGCATGTTATTTATACATATTTGTTTTCTGTTTTAATCATGATGAGGATTCATGCTTATCTTGTTCAGTGTACATCCTCTCACAACAATCACACACTCACCTGTGTCCTTCTCTTTGTTGCGTGACAGCTCATGCACGTGGCCGCTGATTTGTGTACGCAGTCCGTCGATGACCTCGTCCAGGGCCTGAGAGCAGGTGGAGTCCACGTTGATGAAGAACTCGTACTTGTCGTTGTTCATCCGCGACGGACGGGACTCGATGTGCGTTAGGTTGATGCCCTTCTCCTGCGGCCCACAGAAACAAAGAAAAGGAACAGACCTTGGTGAGACCTGAGTTTATATTTGTTTATATTTATAGGCTCACCAAATATATAAATAAATACATGTAAGATAAAAATCTATGTAAAAAAAACAACTATCAGTGTTTTTGTTGGTTTGCAGGTTGCAGCACTGTGTTTGTTGCACCACTAGAGGGCACTGTGTTGCTAAAATGATGGCTATTTATCAGACTTTGAGTCCACTGTGACCTCGGGTCAAAGCTGCCTTGCACTCTCTCTCTGCAAACTGATACAGAGCCAGACAGACTGGACTTCCATAATAAAGGCATTCAGAACATATTGTGGTGGTTTAGTGCAAATTTGTCGAATAAATCATCCTGCAGCATGAACACAAGGCCCTTGAGTTGTTTCCAAACTTATTTGTATGCTTCACAAGTTCTTCTTGATGTCCAAAATGCAGAGAGGCTCTTGTCTTATTGGGGAATCACCCTGACCGCCTTTAATTACAATCAACAATTTGTTTAGGTGTGGCAATCACTGTCAAAAATGTGTTGCTGTTTGTGTCATTTTGGGGAAGGAGAGGGAGTGTGATCTTCTCTGTCTGCTATAGGCTAAGAAAAGAGGAAGGCGTGTGCAGCACGGCCTCCAGTTTTCTCCCATCTGGATCCCATTCTACATTTAACAGCTCTGTTTTAAGTGCCATGTGGTCGTGCAGCCCCCCAGGAGTGACTTCAGGACTGATGTGCTGTTTTGTGCAAAAGGGGCTGCAGCTAAATATCTGTAAGATTCCCTCTAATATTTTGCATGTCAACGACATTTAGCAACAATGAACAGAAGGGATTAAAACATTTAAATTCAACTATGTTTTTACAGTCAAGTATGTTTTCGGAACAAAAAAATCGTTAAAGTTCAATATCGCCATTTCTGTGCACAAAGAGAAATATTTCAACATGTGTGCTATTGGTCCAGCTTAACATAGCCAACCTTAAATCCTAAACCCAGCAGGATGCAGGGGTCATTTTGTCAGATTTTTGTACCCCTCCGAGCTGTCTCTCCACCGTAAGCCAGGTGACATTAACCCTCCTGGCGCCCTGTCGCTGAGGTGTGAGATCAACGACTGCCCATGGCTCTGATTCGTCACATGATGGCCACACTGCCGTGTCACATGTGCCTGAGTCCCAGTTTTCATGGGCAACATTCTGACGTAGGGAGATTAAATATGCTGCTCTGCTAAACATGAACACATGGTGCAGTTTTCAATTAGTCAGAGAACACAAACAAGGAAGAAGTGCAGCATGTTTACTTCAAAGCTGTGTTTTATGGAAAAATCTGCGTGTTACATTGCAGTAAGGGGGATCAAGGGTGATGATTTGGGGGGTCATATGGTTTGTTTAAAAGAAAAAAAAATTGGAAAGGGGAGGATGGGAGGGGAAAGAGGGAGGTGGAGCAGGGGGAGGATCGGGAAAGTGCATGCTCATAGGTTCGAAAAGGATCCTGATGTTTACTGCTACATTTGCAGAGCGGCTTTTGTCAAATACTTGGCATCGAACAGAGTCAACAAACCCACATCTCCACCCCCCAAAACAAGGCTGAGGAGAACCCAAAAATGTTTTTACTTATTAAAATGTTTGCTACTTTAGCATCTTTTATCTCGGGATGTTTTCTTCTTGTGTTTTCCTGCTTAATGTTTTGCGAGGCACACTCTGTGTTTTGCCTGCAAGAAGAGCAAACTTGAACCTTGACGTATCAGATTCGTGTTGAAGATTAAACAACTGAGACGCTGCCAGTCAGTGTTTACTTCGAGTGTGCATACTGTCACGTACGACAGTTTTGATCGATAAAAGAGAATTAAAAACAGAACACATTGAATGGTGACCTTCTTCTGGTTGCAAGCATTCGGATCCTACTCAAATTAGCAAAACCACATTGTAAATACTCCGTTAAAAGTCCTGATAAAGATTTTACTTAAAAGTATTATCAGTACTACCAAAAGTAAAAGTTCTTGTTACAGAAAATGACCCCTATCAGTGTGTTTTATTATCAGATTGGATTTTAAAGGGCCACTTCACCAATTAAACACATGAAATTCACTTTATTTACATTCACAAGCCTTGTAGTGATGTCATCAGGGTTTTCTGGGCTTTGGCTAGAGTCTTACATTTTTCTACAGAAAGCTTACAAACTGGAGGTCTGGAGTCTGAAAGATGTGGGCTTTTAGGAGGCAGGGAGGATCCGATGAAAGAGTGCATGTTGAGTGCATTATGGGAAATGTAGGAGCCAGACTCAGTCTAGGGACTAGATTACTGGTTCGATTCTGATCATTCTTTTTAAAATCTGTCTCTTGTGACTCTCCCAAATTTATTATAGCATAGCAGGTTATAATGGACTCATTTGGATTACTTCAAATAATATTGGGTAGATTAATCTGTAGCAATGTATAATTTATAGCTAATCGTACATTTTTTTATGTTGTGATTTGTGATTTTGGGCTACATAAATAAAATATACCTGACTTAATCTGTGGAGTCAATAAGTACAATATTTTTTATTAACTATAACTAAATAACTATTTAAAAAATAGCGGAGTAGAAGTATAAAATCGAAAATAAAAATGCAGTAAAGGTAAAGTACAAATATTCTCTAAATTAAAGTGCATTTTCTACCTTTGCAAACTATAAGTGAGCGCCAACTTGTTTTTTCAGTGTCCAAGCATGTTTGACTATTGCATTATTATAGAAACCGTGGAAGAGGTGGAGGAGGAGGTGGGTTAGTGGAAGAGCCTCCTGTCATGTTTGCCCTCAAATGATACACAAGCAATCTGAGATAAGCTCAGTGTGTTTAGTTTCCTGCTTTACAAGAGTCAGAAAATTATTCCAAATCATCCACAGACGATCATAATATATTTTCCTCTGCGGCAAAAACTTTTAGAATTATCTATTCTGTGAACGAGATCTTGCAATCTGTTAATATCTCAAGAAATGTACTGTTGATGTGGCTTGTTTTGTTTGATGTTAATCAGTAACTTGAACTTAAAAGAACTGAGGATCCAGTTTATCATCAACTCATCATGTCAATCCGTTTGGATCAGACCATTATTGTTACAAATGTGTAGCTTTACCGCGGGTAGATTTAGCCACACACTAAATTAACATTCCTGCATCCTCTTGTTGTAGTTTAATCGCAGACACAACTGCAACCTCCAGAACAAACGCATTTATGACCAAACCCATCTGCATGGCACCTTGTGATGTGTTTGATGAACTCATTTCATGGTCTGAGAGAACAAATAGATGTTCTATTGATGGGTGGGGAGAATCATAACAATAAATTTGCTCCTGATCACATAGTAGTAGTAATTTGTAGCAGTAGTAATTTATTTCGGTCCAAAAATGAGATGCACATAGAGAAAAAAATAAAAAAGAGTGTTAAAAAAGATAAATAAAAACAAAAACAAATAATGACCGAAAAGGAGTAGGCTGAAGCTATAGCTTATTGTACCTACCCTTTTTACATAAACATATTCAAATAGGCAACCCTTTCACTACTAGATTTTAGCTATACGAAGACAACATGAAGATCAGGAGAAGCATCGGGGCACCTGGTCAAGAGTGACGGTGTGTGTGTGTCAGCTGTTTGTGGAGAAATTTACCTCAAAGAGCCGCAGGGCCTTGGCTAAAGCTCCGACCTCCTCTTTCAGGGAGAAGATGCAGGAGATCATCTCTGACTTCTTCCCGGTCTCCTCCTCCAAGTACATGGAGCCCCTTCTCCTCTGCTCAGAGAGAAATAAAAATCAGGAAACAACACAGAGGTTTCAATGTGGAGTCACACATTTCAAAACACCACAAGTTCAGTTTTTAAGTCAAGACGATGTGTAAACCTCAGATTTTCTAATCATGATAACTGCTGCTTGATTTAGGTTTAGACTTCATGTTATGTGACTGTGTTTAAGTGCAGCCATATGTAACAGAAAAGGCATGAAATCTAGTTCAAAGCCATGACATTCCATATTTAAGGCATCTGACCTTAAAAGCCTAAACCCTTCTCACCTTTTGACACTGACCCTGACGCGACCATATGCTCCACACATGAGCAGATTTTCATACAAGTCAAGCAAAGAACACGAACATGTCCAAAATTTCCTCTGCAGGTCGTGGGAGAAAAATATCTAACAGATGTAGAAATTCCAGACAGTCCAGATCGGTGTCGTTTGAGTCCGTATGGAGCTCATACTTGAAATGCCAGATGTATAAAAAAAAAAAAAATCCATCTGTAAACCGTTGTGCAACTAACAATTATTTATATCTGTTTGTCAACCCATAGTGATGTCTTCAGGCAGCTTATTTTGTCGCCACAATAGCTTAAAACAAAGAGGTTTAATTTATATTTGACTTAAGACAAAGGCAAGAAATCGTCATATTTCATAAGCTGGAACAACTGGACTTGTAGTTGTAGTTGCAGATATTTTTGTTGATCAACTAATTGTTTCAGTTCTAGCTTTATCCAGCTTGCACAAATACCAGTGTCTTTTTGTCATTATTTGTAATTTTGCCATATTTTTCAGGTGTAATACACATCAGCTGTTTTTTTCCCCCCTCTATTCAAATCACTGTGTTGCAACTTTGGATTCCCCTGCCTTTGTCTGCAGTACTACCTGGAATATTCCAGCTAGGACTGACTCTATCATTGTTACTGCATTGAAATTTAAAGTAACAGATGGGATATTATACACAATAACCTACTTTTTCCTGCTTAAAATGACCATATCATGGCAAATTAACTCAAATAAGTTGATGAATGCTTCTGGAGGTTAAAAAAAAGGACTTGTAAAGATATATGGCAGGTATCATAACATGTCAGATTTACCCTTCTGCCTTGATCCTCTGACTCTGGCTCTGTCCCGTTGTTTCCATTGACTTTCTTGTATGCTGCGTCCATCCTCTTGCTCTTTCAGGTGAACAACCTGTGCGTGCTGATGCTGAGCTGTGGTGGAGTTTAGTGTGAGCAGCTCCTGTCTATCTCCTCGTTTCAACGGCGGGCCACGTGACCCCCCC
>JBBPCS010000330.1:2657770-2689680 GCA_037974645.1 Hollardia meadi
TTCCGGGTACCTGTGAGGAGCCTGGCAGCGGTGTTCTGAACCAGTTGGAGGCGGGACAGAGAGGACTGACTGATACCGGTGTACAGAGAGTTGCAGTAGTCCAAACGGGAGGAGATGAGGGCGTGGGTGACTATCTTCAGGTCTTTGAGGGAGAGAAATGGCTTGATTTTGGATACGGTGCAGAGTTGGAAAAAGCTGTCTTTTACGACTGCATTAATTAGTTAGTCAAACTTAAAGGCGGAGTCAAATATCACGCCAAGATTTTTGACATATTACCTTATAAGCTATTTATTAAATGTTTGTATACTGCTTCTAAATGCTAACTAGTGGGACTTAAAGTCTAAAATAATGTTATCCAATAAATATTCATAACTAATCAAAGTCAGGATTATTATTATGTCATCATTCGTTCAGTGTTAAACAGTCAACAGCTCAGCTCATCTGCTTCATCAGGTGGGTGTGGTTTGATCATATTTGATAGCCATCTCCTTGGCAACATAAGCAAACAACCATCCAATAGCCATCAGATTCAGATTCTGGTCTGTTTTCTATGGAAGCCCACAGGGGACTTTATTAAAATGAGAAGAAGAACTTTTTTAGGACCTTTAAAGTTCAAATTTCCATCCAGTATTTTACATAAGTTTCAGATGCGACTCAGCTTATCAGGAGCCCATTTCTTTTTTTTTTCTTCTGATTGGTGACGTGTTAAAATTAGCAGGAGAGCAGATGACCTCATTTTGCAAGTAATGTGAAACAGCCCCCGAACTGATCATCTTACCTGTGGGTTTGACAGTTTAAAATTACATCTGAAGAATTCAGTGTTAATTTAAGCTACCTTCTAATTTTCCTCTCGTCTTGCAGCAGATATCAGCGACTGGGACCCAGAAGGCCGGGCTTCTTTCTCGCCTTGTCCAGTGATGCAGTCACCGTTGGCTTCTTGCCCTCCAGCAGGATCCACCCCTCGCCAATCATACACCAATATTACGACCACCCCTGCACTCTACAAACCACTCTTTGGCCAACCCAAACCCCTCTCACCTCGCCCAACCTCAGGTGTCCTTCCTCAGTCAGACAAACCTCTGAACAGGCGTGAAAGCGCAAATAATCTCCACCAAGATGCATCTGCAGATCCTGTTCCCAACCCATCCTTGGATTCCGATCATGGCCTCATTACCCTGGCTTTCCCCTCCACTACTTGGTCCTCCTGCCCAAGTCCACAGAGAACCACTCCCCACTCAGGGTCAGGACCAAACCTGACCCCTTCTGCATCAGTGACTCGGCTGGAGTCTCATCGCTGGCCTGTCCTGCCTCCTATCACCCCTGTCAGAGGTGAGAAATGATCTCTGCTACATATGGACTGTTCACAGCCTCCTCCCTGCCTGGCGCTACGCTCCTGCCCACTTTCTTAGGAGCCTGATTGTCCTGAACATGGCTGGACATCCACCCATAAACAAAGACTCTGGGCCAGACAGAGAATTCAAAGCCTGCCTCCATAGTGAGATGTTCTGATGCTCCTGCCCCCATCAACACATTGTGAAAGCATTGCTGTCAGCCTGTTTTTCCCACCTCCTCCCACCCTATAATAAATAACGCAGAAAGCTTTTCTTTTTCCTCTAAATCAGCAATAGAAAGGAGGGCTTGTGATGAAAAGCTGGTACCGTTTGATTCCCCGCTCAAAGGCGTGAGGCCCCAACAATAGAAGTCGGGTTGCCTACCTCGTGTGCCGTGCCTCTCAGCCTCGGCTCCCCCGTGCCTTTGCTATTCTCTGGGCTCTGAGAGGGAGACGTGTAGCCGATGGTCATAAATCCACACTGACCACCGCTCGCTGACGGCAGAACACTGAGGAGGGCCGCCACAATAGAATACCTCCGCGGCTTTCCTGCGGATGCTAATTTACCGTTCCCAATGGGGATAAAGGACAGGGCCACTGACATCTGACTCCTCCAGGAACTTTATGAAAGAAAGCAAACAATGTGGAAATTGTGTAGGGATTTTCTCTTTTCTATCAGAGACGTCTACTGTTCTCTGTATGGTGCTGTACTGCGGGGGGGCCCATGCTGTATCGGAGCACGCTGTTCTCTTCACGGCAGACACAGAGCGAGTGTCACTGGTTCATTTATTTCACTGCAGATGGAGACAATTCAAGCTCAATGTGGCCTCAATGTGGCAGCGTGTAAAGCTTAAAAGGATGCATTTGGTTTATTACAACTTGGGTTTTTTTTAATATATATAGTTCTGGCCATCATTTCTAATTGTCATGATGACATTATTCTGCAAAGATCTGGTAACACGGCAACATGGTGAGAGTGAGGTCCAACATTCATTTCATTGAAGCCACTGCATTGACGCAATGGGAATATTGATGCCGTTGAGCTTCAGCAGAAAATAGTAGGCTGGTCTGGCTAGTCTTCCATCCAGTATAACTTTGTGGCAACTCATTCAGCAGTGATACAACGGTGCACTGGGCAGTCAAATATGTTGGTTAAAGAAGTAAGTTGTAGACTTATTAGTATCAAATTCTCACCTTTTCACTAGTTTTCCACTGCAGTCCAGCAAAAAAACACTGTCCATCAAAACACAAAAAGGTAAATTTGAAAGAAACCCATTCAATTTGTGCGAAATATTTGCTTGAAATGACATTAGAGATCATCAGTGTTGAATAGTATATATTCTTACACCTACTGTATTTACCTTACTGAACAGAAAAATACAACCGTACACCTTTTGTCTCTTTCACCAAACTAATACGAGCTTAATTGCTTGTTAACTTATTGTAAAACACACTTTATTCAAATGAGACATTAACGAAGTAAAACTCACTCACTTTCCACTTTTCTAACAATCGCCAACTCTGCAAATTACAAAATAAATCCTTAATTCAGAGTTAGATGTGAAAATATGGCTCCACATGCTGTATTTCCCTGCTGCTAATGATCTGACAGTGAACTCGGCAGAGGCATATAGGTACAGCATACACTAGCCTCTATAAAATCAATAAAACATGGGCTCTTACAGCCTGCAGTACATTTTCAAAGAATGATGGTGTAAACTTCAAAAAAAAAAAAAATAAGACCCAAGTTTTGTAGAGACATTCAATGAAACACTTTCTTTGAAAATCGGCCTCAGTAGATGAGGCAGTCTGTTTCTGCAGCAGCAAATCCTGTGTCGTGGTATCCACACTGTAAATGGCTGCAGAGGCTGATGGGAGTCTCCTCATCCCGCTCAGCCCTTTGTGACCCCCAGCATGATTTTTTCATATCCCCTACAGTCCATAGAGTGACCCTGAGCCGACCGGTTTTGAGCAACATCTCCAGACTGTAACTGTCCTCAACAATAAAGCGGGGCACTGTCCCGACCTGGCCTGACCTCTCCACTCAGGGCCTTTTAGCGTGGCGCTGTGACCAGAAAAAGAGGGCCACGGGCACACAGAGAAGGCTTTGTCTGCCTCTAACGCTGTCATATCAAACTCGCTGACCCCCAAGAGTCACCCTTAACCTCCCTGAAAAACTCACCCTGACTCGCCCTGGTCTGCTGAGAATGACAGCTGAGTTGACAGCAGCAATATGCTTTGAAGTGTCAAGTCAAGTCCTTCCATTGTCCGTCTGAGTAGAGTGCCGAGCCGCTCAAGTGCACAATAGTGCCGTGGTGTGTGTGTGTGTTGTTGTTCACATACTTGACTGTGTGAGGGTGGCTTCATGTGTACATTTATACTTGTCCATGTGGGCAGACGCGAAGGAGCTGAGTTTGCCTTTTCCTTTTGGAGCCTCTGTATATATTATCCTTTTGTGCGGGCCAAGCTGTTCTGCATTTCTAATGTGAGAAAAGCCTCGGAAAGCCTCTTTCAGGACGACGACAAAACACACCACCACCCAGTGAAACAGTTTCTCTCGCTAATCCTCTGATTCCTAAACCAGACAGTGAAACTGTTTTGTTTTGATGGTTTGAGAGAAGATAAGTAATCAGTGATTATCTTGACAGTTTTTACCATTCCTTTAAGTGAGGTCTTTGGTAATTGGAGACTAAGGGCAGAGTTTCCTGGCCTGTGTATATTGAAGGTGAGATGAGATTACTTTCGCCCTG
Source organism: Hollardia meadi (assembly GCA_037974645.1). NCBI lineage: Eukaryota > Metazoa > Chordata > Actinopteri > Tetraodontiformes > Triacanthodidae > Hollardia > Hollardia meadi. The sequence continues at coordinate 2,661,851 of JBBPCS010000330.1, forward strand.
AAGTCTGACTGTAACGCTGTCCTCAGACCTTCATACCTTGCCTGAGGGGCTTCACTCATGGAGGTCTTGGTTTTGTGTTGGGAGTTGTCCACTTGTCTGAGTGTAAAACCTGGAAGGGGCAGGCTTTAACTAAGCCCACTACAACATCCAGCCGAGATTTATAGTCTGATAGCTGCGTCAGGAAACGTCCTCCAGGAGCTGTCTGCTTTTGTGGTGTTTATTTACGTCTCAATAGCTTTCAATCCAGTCTACATCCCTGAGATTTACTGAAATCACAACAAGAGGATAGATTGTAATATGATGCCTCTTTTTCAAAATACATAGTGACAAAAATATAATTTTTAAAGTTACATTTATGTTTGATGTTATGGTTATCAGATCTTTTCTTTAAGTGTACAGCAAGAAAATGTCTTCTATTAACAAGTAGTAACAAGTAACAGTCTCCTGGCTGTGTCTGAAGCTACAGCCAGGAGACGTTAGCTTAGTTAAGCATAAAGACTGGGAGGAGGGTGAAACAACTAACCTGGCCCAATGTGCCTCTAAAATTAATTGATTTACACATAATATCTTGTCTGTTTTATCTGTGCAAAAGAAGAAGTGTAAAAATGTAGTTTAATGGGTGGTTGTTCACCATGCTAGCTAGCTAGCTTAGCTAACAGTCCCCTAACAGACAAATATGAGAGTGGTATCAATTATTATTATCAATTTTTAGGTGAACTACTCCGTGAAATTCAACTTTTAACAGATGTTTGGAATATTATGTAAATATAAATAAATATTATTTAAATGAAAATTAGCCTTGTTTTAGATTAAAAAGAGTAAGATACTTACCTTGAAGCAAGTATTTATCTTGGGTAACTTTCCTGAATTGCACCTTTTGCAGCGTGCTCATTTAGTTCTCCCAGTAGTTTTATTATTATCCATATACCTCTTTACGGTTTCCTATTATTTCCTAATCAAACAAACAACTGTGCCCACGATCATCATTAAAGTTACATCTATTCCTCATCATCATTGTGTTAACATCATTACATGATGGAACTCTGTGCTGTTGCAGGACGCTGTGGCACAGCAGTATCACGCTACTCGGAGCTCAGCTGCAGTCAGTCTTATGTGTTTGATGAACTGGAGGCCATCGCCCCTCGTTCCGCTTCCTGTCTGTCTCTGGACGAGCCATTAGACTCGTCCAGTTGCCCTTCACCTGATACAGGTAGACACACAAACACATGCCAAACCACAAAGTCTGCAACTAAGAATTGTTTTCATCATTGTCAGCCATGCTAGCAGCGTGGCGCTATTATGCTGGTCTGACTTGGTCCAGACTGGAATATCTCAACAACTATTCTTTTGTCATGATACTTGGTACAGATATTCACGGTTACCAGAGGATATATCCTCCTGAATTTGCTGACTTTTTCCCCGAGTGCCACCTGCAGGTTCACATTTGTGGATTTGAGTGAAATGTCTCAAGAACTATTGGAAGAATATTTCCTGAAATTTGGTTCAGACATTCATCTTCTTATGAATAAATTCTAATAACTCTAATAACTGACCTTTCATCTTGTGACATCATCAGGTCAAAATTTTAAATTTACTTTGGTTTATAACCTGAAAAACTAACATTCTCAGCAAAATAGCAAGCATTAGCATGCTAACACACTACACCACGATGATGAGCATATTGGCATTGAGCGCATTGTTAGTTGTTGTTGTTGAAAGCATATCACAGAGCTACTAGTGTGGCTGTAGACTGTTAGTCTTGTTTTCCATCATTTTATTAATTGTTTTGTGTACAAAATTTCCTAAAATGGTGACAAATTTTCAGTTTCAAAGAGCCGAACAGGTAACATCGTAAAATTGTTTGTTTTGTCCAACCAATAGACCAAACTGTTTTCAGTTTACAAAGATACAAAAGGGAGAAAACCAGCAAATGTCAATAAACCGGCTGTATTTATTCCTGATGAGTTATACGATTATGAATTATTAAAACTGTTAATTAATTAAAAATAAATTGATTTATTGACTAATTGTTTTAGCACTAAAGTTTTCTCGTGACTGTTTTGTAACTCCTCTTTCATTAATCTAACACAAGTGAAAAATGATATGATTGGAAGTCATAACTGCCAGCTTGGTGCTGTACTTAATGTTTGTTGTTGATTCCATCTCTATGTGGCTCCCAGTAATGTCTCAATTAGACATGCTCTCCTTCCTCTGTGACTTGTGCCTTGTTACAGACGGGGATGGGCTTATCTGAGCACTCACTGTGTCAGGTCTTTGTGTCAGCCCATGTTGGCCAACAAAAGCCGAGTAAATGTGATGTGTGTGTGCATGCCTGTGTTAGATAGCATGTGTAAATGTGTGTGTGTCCTGGAGGTGGTCAGTGAGCCGCTGAGAGAGACATTAGCCAATGAAGACTTCCTCCACCTCCCTCATAGCCCGCTAATCCCTGACAAGGTGTTTAACCTGCTTGCTTGACCCGGACCTCCATCTGACCCCAGTGACCTTTGCCCCGAGGATGTGGAAGGATCAGGGCACCCGCTGCCATGGCAACCCCAGCGTGATAAAATCAACTCAGGGCTCAAACCAAATTCTCTGCCAAATGTGAGCTAATGCTGATTTTTATCAGACTGACATGAGGCACAATTTACATCTGTATAGAATGTGGCTGATTTAAAGCTCCACTGAGCAGGATTTTTATTTTAAAAAATGCAGATATCTAATGGGGCTCAATCACAAAGTGGCACAAGTGATAAGAATATTTAATCTTCGAATGTGGGGACTCAGTAATCAATGAAGGAACGGAGGCTTGGGGTTATTAGGAGGCTTCCTTTGTCACTAGCTGACGAAGCAATTAAATGCAATTTGAAACAGATCTGAGGAGAATCTACCCAAAGAATATTTTTTTCCCCCAAAAATTAAGATCCAAGTGTCTGAAAGGGACTCAAGGACAGTCAGGAACAGTAAAAGCATAACATGCCCAAAAAATACTGATTAAAAGCTGAAAAAGGCAACAACAGCTTGACCAAATACCTTGAAAATGTAATTATTTTAAGTTGTGCAATGTAAGGTCTCAGCTATAAAACTAATTCTAAACTCTAACACTATACAGTAGCTGAAAAGATGAGCCAATTAATCGATGGTGGTCAAAAGAAAACAAAATGGCAATTTTTGATAATCAATTCAGAATTTAATTAAATTTTTTGTGTGTATAAATGTGAGGATTTGCAGTTTTTCTGTTTTCCTTATGGACTATTGGTTGCAAAAAAACCCCAAGACATTTCAGCTCGGATGAATTGTGACATTTTTGCGCTATTGTTTGACATTTCATACTAACCTTTACAATATATTAAATCTTCAAGAAAGTAATCGTTTCAATGTTTCAATAATATATGTGGTCACAATAATGTAACTACACTGAACATAGTCACAGCCCTGATTAACTGCTTTGAAAGGAAAATGTTCAATGCTGAATCCCTTAAATGTTCGGCTGTCAGAGATTTGCATTTGACAATTCAGTTAATATGAATTGTGACTTGATTTGTATTAGCTCTAAAGGACATGAAGCTGACTTAAATTTCCTTTAAACCAGTTACCTTCTTCTCAAACTTTGCATCAGAAGTGTGCTCTTCTGTCAGTCTGACCCCGAGTGGGTGGTAACCGGTGTGTCCAACACCTTAATCACAAGATTAGTCATTTGTTATCTGCCGTTGTGTTTGCTGAGTGTCTTTCAATCTAGCAGCTACTTTTGGCTAATTGTGGACTTAGACTCAGCCTAACTGAAAGTGTGTCCCGCCACATTATGTTACACCCACAGTTATCCCAGGGATTTCCTCTCAACGACTCCTTAATTTATCAGCCGAGGCAACAGTTCCTTTTTCTCACCTGAAGTATTACTTTACCAAGCATCAGCACACCTACATGTGTGGCATCCCAACTGAAAACACTTTACAGGAGAGTGTATGTGTGTGGGGGGTAAAGTTCATTATAGTTATCTGAAAAAGCTAAAACTAGATGTGAAAAAAACATTTTAGTTAACTGAAATAAAAACAGAAAATTAAGAAAAACTTACTGAAGTAACATGTTCTTCCAAGATTAGAATGAAGAACTAAACTTAAATAAAAATATACAGGAAATGTCTTTAGTTTTTTGCCAATTTGGTCAAATTTGTCAACACAACAACAACATGAGCAACATGAGGAGGCATTGGTGCATATGTTTATTGAGACTCGGATGTCTGCAGGACTGAGAGTCAAATGCCTTCACAAAGTGTTGTGTTTTTATTGTGTTTGTATTTTTAAACATTAAAAACTAGGAAAACTCTGGTGGGTGCAGACTGGACTCACTGCATAACACAACTACGACAAACTGAAAACTTTCCGTCTGTGAAAGCTACTGTAATATAAAGAGGATGTGGAGACTTCCATGCAGCTTTATTGGGATGTTGGGAACGTGTGTGTGTGGTGTGTGTAGTGGGATACCTGCAGCAGAGCGTGTTGTGTGAAATCCCCTCAGAGAGGAAAGGCAGCTCCACACCCAGCCAGCGTGGGTTGGGGATTTGCATGGGCACCGAGCCATACTGTCATTGATCTGCTTTTAATTGGGTGTGACGATGAGAACTTAGGAGCCCGAGGGGGAGAGGTGGAGGTGTGGGGAGCGGGGTGAGTTGTTCTGTGGTGGGGGATCGTGTGGAGTGTAGGCAGTGTAATTTACAGTAATTTCATAATCCAGTTAAGCAAGTCGCTCAATCGAATTATTTTCAAAGGTCAACGGTTGTAGATTTAACTTGTGTATATACATTAGGTTTAATTCTCTGATTATATGAAGGGTATTTCACAGTATGTTCCAATCTTCAAGGACATTTTATACACTGAAAAGGTGTTTAAATTTTGACAATTTCTTTAGTGCATATTTAAATTAAATTATACATACATTTTCTTTTCATCTTTTTTTAACCATGCTGGTGTGATGGCTCTAGAGATGGTTTGTCAGTTATTTGTTTGGTCCACTTCTTTGGACCAAACTTAAATATCTCAACAACTTTAACATAGTTTATCCTGAAATTTTGTACAGACATTCATGGTATTCAAAAGATGAATCCAAATGCCCCAGAACACTCTGGGGCATTTTATATCTCATGTGGCTTGGGAACGCCTCACTGCTGGGGAAAGGGATGTCCAGAGCATCGGTTCTCAACCTTTCGTAACTTAATTCCCAAGGACCACCTTCCCAAATAAATGACACAACATGACCAAAAGAACAGACTAAAAAATTGCCATTATAAATCCAAATTTATTGTAGTCAGGGTCACACTTCCTCACCACACATTTTGGAGATTTTACTGGTGCAATGTCGATTCCCTTGTTTTCTATTTCAAAAACCATTTTGTGCCACTGCATCTGAAGGAACGTTAGCTAGTAGCTGTGGCAGACGTTAGCTACTAGTGGCGGAGCACGTTTTCCTGGTGATATTCAAACTAACTGGTCATTAAAATTTAGCATTTTAATTTGATGTTTTTTATTTATGTGAATTCTTGAGCACCTTTAGATATAAAAACGGGGAAAAAAACAAAAAAAACTTACCGTTTGCAGTACCACTGCCTCTGTGGCCCACTAGATGATGCTCTGAGGCCCATCAGTGGGCTGTGGCCTACTGGTTAAGAGAAGCTGGTCTAGACTACCTTGTTTAACCTGCTGCCACTACAACTCAGACCCAGATTACTGGCAGACTAATTTGTGTTTGAATATTAGATAAAAAATAACATGTTTGTCTGCTCATTATTAGCAGCTGCATTGAAGACCCATCAGTGTTTCTGTTTAGTTATACAAATGATTCACCTATGAAAAAGAAAACCTGTTTTACAGAAGTTGCACCGTTTTTTGCAATGTGCTGCAGCGCCGCAGGATATGTTTGTAGTTTTCCAGACATTGTTGTCTCCCCCCTGCAGAGCTGTCTCCCGGCCTGGCGGCGCTGACGGTGGGCTGTGACTCTGGGAATCTGGGCTCCCTGTCCCGGGTCCAGCTGCTCCTCCTGGACCGACTGGAGCCCGAGACCCTGCCGAGTCCCTTCAGTCAAGAAGAGGAGTTCTCGCCGGTGCAGGACTGGTCCGATCTGAGGATGCAGTATGATTCAGGTCTGACTTCTGCAGGTAAAGGATCTTGGCACGCAAAACAAAGTGAAAGAAGCACTGTTAAACACTAAAATTAGCCATTTTGAGTGTGAAGATTTCTTAGAAACAGGAGTTTGAAATCAACACATTTCATATGAATTGCAAAATTCCCATTCCACATTTCACAACTAGAATAATGAAACTTCCCCATGCAGAACCAATATCCATTTTTCAGTAAGAAAAGTTAAATTTCAAGACTTAAATTATCTTGCAAGGAAGGAAAGTTTGTGAGAATTTGAGGAAAAGCAGCATGCACACAGTTTAATACCAGGATTAAATAGTAGTAAGTAACCTGTTAATGCCAGGTGGAAACTGAGCCAAAAGAGGAAGTTCACAGTCAAAGGATAAACTTTGAGTCAACATCGCATTCAATTCAGTTTCAAACTATTGAAACATGTTCATTCAGTCAGTCTCCAGTATCCAAACTGTGATTTATTTGTGATCATGTGAAATCTCCATTACTTGTGATTTCATTAACAAATATATCTATAAAGTCAATCGTGACTGACAATCAATCTCAGTTTGCTGATTGTGAACCTCCTGCTGTGAAATACTTCTGACAGTTTAAATGAGATCGTTTGATAAGCAAAAACCGTCGCTTTAATAACAGGGAGAAGCCAGGCAGGTGCGTCTATGCGTGCGTGCATGTGTGTGTGAGGAGAAAACACACATGACCAGACGGGGTAAAAAACATGACACTATAGGTGTGTTGTCTCGGTCTGCCGCCGGCCTTGAGAGTAAGCGATGCCTTTATGGCGTCAAGCGGCTTTTCTTTTAACGAGCTGTGATACCGCCTCTCATCTGCTCCCAGGCATGCCGCTGCGAGCTCTTAACTGCTTCTCCGCGAAGGTGTGGCGGCTCAGAGGAAAGGTTTATAGGCATATCAGGATGTGCCATATTAATAAAGATCAAACCGCTAGGGTGGATCATTAACCGGGAAAGTCCGACAAAGATAGCTAGAGACACTTAGAGTCAAGCACTGCATACACAACAATGGATAAGAAAATGAGAAGAAAAGCCATTTAGTCTAGCGTCTGTTGTTTATAGTCTGATAACACATAGGAGAGTGAGATAAACACCGTAGACGTTTAAAGGTTCAAGCAAACTAAAAAGAAACATCTCGCTCTTTAATCTAGTGGTATGTAGCTATGCAGACAGTTTTACATTTATTTGTCCAGGTTTTAATTATTTGTCTGAATGTAATACAAACAGCAGCACTGAGAGAAGCACTAAAATTCCATTGAGCTCCCTGCAGATATCTCAAAACCTGGACAAATAAAACCCAATCTATCTACATGGCTAGAAATCAGCAGAGGTAAGTGAGAAAATATGTCTTTTATGTGACTTGAAAAGAAACCAACAAAAGATAAATATTACAACCACGGCGGTTTTATGTTTGATATTCATGCATCTGTGCCACCAATGTTTACAAGAAGAGAAAATCTGTCTGAGTTTGCTGGAAGCTTGTCTTCCCTCTCTCTGTGTCTCCAGCACAATGTTTGCACCTGGCACGCTTCTGTGGACAGGTGCTCCTCTTGGGTTTTGTTACTCCATTTTTCTGCCATTATTTGCTCAGAGATTAAGAGCCATAATTGGAACTAATATACTACATTACTCATATCTGTGCACACACGCTCGAGTACAAAAGACAAGTGCATGTAAGTGTGCGCAGGAGGCTAACTTGTACTTGTGTACACTTGTGCACGGACGCACACGCCTGCCTGCTTGCACCGCAACTACAAACACACAAATGCTTCCTCTCCCTTTAGCTTGATGCTGTGTCCTGTGTGGTTTTGTCAGGTGCTCTGAGGCCCCTCACAGCTGGCAGCATCTCTGAAAGGTGCGACTCCGCAGGGAAAGTCCAGGAAAACAAATCGGTGAGTGCCGCTGCCCCCTTGTTCACTCTCTGCCCCTCCTCCTCCGTTCATCTATCAGATTTCCTCCAAAAAGCAGGGCTGCGCCTTGTCGTGAGCAAACACTACATCTTCAAGAATCAACTCTAATCAGACAATAACCCCAAACCTGGCACACACAGTCTCTCTCCCACACAAAGACCCCCTTTTACAAACTTGAACTGGCATGTATTTATAACTGTCATTCCAGTAAAACGAGCCAAATTGTTGTTGATAATTGAGACACAATATAACAGAGGGCACGCGGCGTGCAGCAGGTGTGTGGTTAATCAGTCACGGGCTGCAGAAGGGGGAGAGGTTTGACTGTACGGGAGCAGGCGGGCTTTTACACCAGCTCATTGCTCTGTCGCAGGGGGGTTCGCTCGGCCAAAGGCCTGACACTGTGGGATTCTTTTAGAGGATGCTACACCACCTCTAGGATCAGACAGGGGGTGAGGGGTCAGGGGTCAGGGGGGTAAACAGGGCTTGTGCATGCTGGGCTGCAGTGGAATGGTCGCAGGTGCTCCACATGATCTACGATTAATCTCCCCTTTATGACGGATGAGAGAGAGCCCCTGAAAAGCATGAATGAGACTCATAAGCCCCCTGCAATTATGCCAAACCACAATGACGAGCTGAAGGGCTCAGAGCAGGATTCATATGATAATTTGCATAATGCACCTCATTGAACCAAGTGTCCACACACTGGATTATTTATGAAGAAGGGAAACTGATAAACCAGTGGTATGCTTTGAGCTGGAGGGTGGGAGGAGCTGCTGGCTCTGGTTCTGGGTTAGGAGCATTTTTGATGACTGTGAATTCCAATTTGAAAGTTTTTAGTGATATCCCCAATGTTCTGCAACACAGAAACTCCGGACTTTTAAAGGAATAGTTTACATACATTTTGGGAAATATGCCTAATCACTGCTTTCAGCCAAGAAATAGTCCATCACATAAACCATCTGTTAAAACACAGGTTGCCTTTACAGTTTTTATCTTGACCTTTGAAATGCTCTCACTGCCAATGACCCAACAATGTCCATGCAGAAAATAAACAGGGATTATATTTCCAGAACCAGGGTTGACTTTGCAACTGATGGCAGACCAACGTTATCACAATTAGAACGGGGCAGTATATCAATTTATATCGATATCCTGATATGAGACTACATATCGTCTTAGATTTTGAATGTTGTTATATTGTGTTATGGCCCAAGTGTCTTGGTTTTAAAGGCTGCTTTACAGTAAAGTGATGTACTTTTCTAAAACTTTCTAGCTTTTAAAAATCCTTAATTTTGTTAACATTTTGTGAAAGCACCAATAGTCATCCCTGCAATATTGTTATATCAAGGTATTTGGTCAAGAATATTGTGATATTTGATTTTGTTATTGCCCAGCCGTACTCACACCTGGGGCTGTGTAATTTTAAAAATTGTTACCAGTAGGGGACTTCATTCAATACCCATCATGTAAATGGAAGCATTCAGTTGTGTAAAACGCCACCACTGCACTGCCAACTTTGCCAAATACACTGTGTTCAACTTCTCCACACCATATACTGTGTGGGTTGTAGCTGCTGCGGTAGTGGGCCAATCACACGTCACATTAAATCCTAGAATGGTTGCAGTGATTGGCTGCCAAAAAAACATAGAAATAGTCTTTTTTACTAGATATAGATACAAAAAGTAATCGAATGCAGGAATCATTTGATTGGTTTCTTTACTACTTGGTACTGGCTTATTTTGGTCATTACCTTAAAGGTATTGATTGCTGATACCCAGCCCTACTCACAATGTGGTCGTACCAAAGGTTTATTCTGCCTTCTGTTTTCTTGCAGGATCAGTCTGAAGGACGTTCTGGGTCACCGTCTTCATGGATCATAGACCCGAGTCCATCAAACGACATGTTCAGATCTGCCTGGTCTCCCTGTAAGTCCAATCACGGTACTGTATCCCCTGAAATCTACCCAGAAAATTATTATTTTGTGCTGTTATGACATATCACCTCTCTGTTAAAACACTCTCTCTTAAGAGCCCGTAACAACAATACTTAATCAATACAAGAGCCTGTCTTCACCATTAGCTTCTGATCCGGTAAAAGCCCACTCAGTCCCTGTCAGCTCTGGTATATTAGGAGCCATTGTCTCCTCACTGTCAGCGCAGTGTTTAGCGTTCCCTTGCCTCCAGTACACTTAAGCCCGCTAATCCTCACTTGGGGCAGCTGGCTCCTAGTATCACCTTCACCTGTGTGGCTGGCTTGTGTACATTCATGAGTGATGGTTCAGGAGCAGCACTTACTGTACGGACCACAAACACTGGAAAGAAAGACGGGAAAAAGGTCAGGAGCACTGGAGAGCCACTCTTGAGCTAATAGCTGACTCTTTTTCCTCCCTTCTTCATTTGAGCACATTTTCTCTCTGTGACTCTGTTGTCCAGTATCCGTCATTGTTTTCTGATGCTAATGATCCATGGTGGGCTGTGTTCCTGGAGGATGTTAGAAATGCATCCATCATATCAGAGGTTGATGTATCTGAGGGCCAAGCTTTTAAACCCTTAGTGATATGTCTGACGTCAAGTGTCAAGGCTGCTAAGGTTGAAAACAAACATTACATCCAGGAGTGGAGGAGAACTATCGATCAAGCTGTGCTGTGACCAACTGTGTTTAGAACACTTTGACATCTAACTTGCAGGGATAATGATCCTGTTAGGATCAGCCTGATTTAATGTGCTTCAAACAAAAGTGCTTCTCATTTGTCAAACAGCATCTGAAACACCCTCCCGCCACACCATTCAATCCGTAGATAACGTGTGCCGTTATCTCCTGGTTCATCACATCTCAAACTTATGTACGACAGGAGGCTTTTCTCCCTACCTTTGAGCTTGGCTATAAACACTTTTACCTGTTTGGAAGACGTTTCAAATGACCGGTGGTAGAAGAAGTATTCACATCCTTTACTTAAGTAAAAGTACTAATATCACACTGTACAAATTCTCTGTTACAAGTAAAAAGTCCTGAATTGAAAGTATTACTTAAGTATAATCAGGCAAATGTACTCAAAGTATTAAAAGATAAAGATAAATTAAAATAATATCATCATTATTATTATTACTCCTGCATTAAGGTAATGTAAAATTTTACTGTTGTAGTTGGTAGGTGAAATTGTTATTCTCATTATGAATTAACTTGCTTATTATTTTCTTGGTTTATAAATTTTCTAAAAGTAGTGAGAAATGCCATCACTCCCAAGAGCCCAAAGTGACACCTTCATAATGCTTATTTGGTCCAACTAATTGTCCAAACCTCAAAATTAAAAAAAAAATAAATAAATAAAAATTATTAAAATACTGCAAATCCTCACATTTGTGGAGCTGGAACCATGAAATGTTTTTGTGTGAACAATGACTAAACAATTATTTAAAAAGTTGACTTTTATGCAAACATCTTAATTTGAAAAGCAGTCATATAATTGTTGTGGAGTAAGATGTACAGTATTTTCCTCTGAGATGTAGTTGCGTAGAAATAGAAAGTGGTATGAAAAGAAAAGACTCAAGTGAAGTACTTGAAGCCATCGTGTAGTGTCCTGGCGTGTCTTAGATTTATGTTGACAAAATAATAACAATAATGTTGACACTGATTGGCATACGGTATGATTGCATCATTGCATCACAGGGAATGACAAGCTTCCAGGCCTCCACCATTTTTACATGTCAGAACTAGTTTACTAGTCATGGTAATTACTACTCATCCTGTCAGAGTAGTAGTGTGATGTCTTCAGGGTTATTTCACCTTGGAAACCTTAATGGACAGTCTCCATTTTGAAGCAGGGGCAGGAGTTTAAAAGGCAGGGATGGTCCAGGGAGCAGACAGAGGTAGACAAGGAAATGCTACTGAGTTGCATTATGGGATTTGTAGGATCCGGCTTTTTTGGAGTGTGACCCATAGTATGGACTAAAGCCTTATTTCCATTAAGCAGTCTGGTTCGGTTCAGTTCAGTTCAGACAGTGGCAGTGTGTCAGTTATTAAATGCTACAGCCTCTAAATTTCAAAACAAATCTCTGTTGAATCCCAGCTGCTGGAAAAGTGAAAGGGTTACCCCGAAGCCCCGGTAACAACTCCACCTTCATATGAGTACTGTCTGCAGTGGAAAAGCTTAACAGATATAAGGTTTAGGTACATTAATTCAGGGCTATGTATGGTCTCCAAGGGCACTATACCAAAAGCACTTTGGTGGAAACGCGGCTTAAGAGTCAGGATATCTGCTGAATTTGAGTCCTCATTGATGAGTTTTAGGGGGCTCCACGTTGGTCTATGTACTTGGACATTTATATAGACACAAATATGTAGAGACATTTACTATTTCAGGACCCTCCGCAAGCTGTTGTCAGGGCACCCAGAAATTCAGAGTTATATCCCCTGTGCTTTACTTGTATCTTTCCAAAAAGTTGACTCTACTCTGTGATATGTTGCAGGAAAGAGTGACATTTATATGACTTAAGAGCCTTTTTTTTTATAGATAATGATTGATTTATTAGCTTGTTAAATGTATACAGTGTACATCCATTGTCATAGTATACAATGACAAAAATTCCCTTCAGCTTTAAAATGCAGGGTTTTTTTTAGCTCCGTACACATTTTAAAACAAGTCTTTAACTGTTTAACTACCCAATAAGAATTAAACCCGATTAATGAAAATGATGTCACCCAGAGGACCCTGGTGATGGCTTGCGTGCTTTGACCTTTTAGAGGCCAAAGGCATGGTCACACTCAGGGGAGGAGGAAGGGAGGGGGGTCATCAGCAGGGCGTGGAGAGGTCACGCCTGAGGTCGCACAGTCTCTAGAAGATGCCCAGTGTGTGGCATGTCTTTGTGTGGACAGGTGAGATTTTGTTACCCTGGAGGTGTGAGCAGTTCAACCTTTGAATAGGGCTCCCAAGTAATGGAGGAGGGACCCCATTATGACTCAATGTATGAGACAGGCCTTTTGACACCAATAGTTGATCAGTTCACAAGACGGACTGCTGATTTACATATAGATTTAGGGAAGATAGTTTGAAATTTTATGCTATATGTGTTGAAAAGGTTTGTGAGAAATTTAATTAATCATTTATTTATCAAGCAAAAATGCCAAACTTTTGGTTTTATTTGTGTTGTTTAATAGTAAATTTAAAGCTGCTGTAATGACATTTTTTATATCAACAATGGATAAAATGAGTAATATGAAATCTCTTTGTAGTTCATTGTAGCCCTAGAAAGCTTTTTAGCGTCTTTCAGCTTTGTTTTGCTTTTCTGGCCTGCAGCTTTACTGTCTTGGTTCAATCTGAGCGTTTTCATAAAACCTTGTTTTCCAGCAGTTATTAGCCAAAAAAAGCACTGATAGACCCACTGAACCTGCCCAGCATCAAATCGCAAAGTTAGCAACAAGCTGGTGAATTTAGTCGAATAAGCTAGCTACTATTAAAGTAGATATATTTGAGTTGGTGGAGAGCAAAAACAGAGCTAAAAGGAAAGGGAATATTCACTACCATTCATCAGGTGGATAGAAATACAACTCAAATTGAATACTAACTTTGCTCCATTCCTGCTGTATGTGTATGTGTAAAAGGCAACTATTTGCTAACAATTTATGGCAACTATTTGCCATAACAATATTATACAATATGTCAGTGTTATGTTTACAGCTTTTATAAAAAATGAAATAAATGATTAGCTCTATGATATTTGGGGGTTTGTGGCTTTTTGTGCAAAAAACAAGCACTTTGAAGATGTCATTTTCAAATTGCTTCAAACATTTTTTACAATTTTTTTTACACTTTTCCAAAATCCACCAACAGTTTTTACTCTTTTCCAAAATCCAAAGTAGACTAAATGAATAAAGAGGTGCTGTTGTGATTTGTTATTGCACGTCCATACAGTTGGGAAGTGACCAGAATGTCAAAATGGAAGGGCCACGATATCATGACTTTTAGTGTCTAGTATCAGGCAAGTTCCAAAAATGATGTGTCCTTCATTTCCCATAATGGAACTGAATATTGTTAATTAAAATAATTCTTTTTTTCAAACTTTGGAAAGCTTCAATAGAACCAAAGAAGACATTATACAATGTTTTTCACTAGATGAATATTGCACCTTGTGGCGAATTAACTGAACTTCAGGTGTAAAATTGGGGGAATGGCCCTTTAATTAATTAGTTAATCTAAAAAGTTAATTCTATTTTAACTTCAATGATAAGCATTTTTTTCTGATGCCTGTTCCATATCAATGAATTGTCCACATGTCTCTCGATCAATCGACAATGGTTGAGCAATTCTGAGATTAAAAAATCAGCTGCGATAAGATGCTCCTGCTCCCCAGTGAGGCTCATGATAAGACCTTTGTCCATTTTCGCTCATCAGGAATTCATAGGTAGGATAATCCCTCCCCTCATAATTGTTTCATGACTGTTTCCCCGCTGCCCCGGTCACTCTGCGCTCACTCCAGTGTTTAGCATTCAGCTGCTACTAAAGATGTTAGTGTCCAAATGAATGTAGCGATGTGCGGAGGCCACAAAGAGCACTAATCTGAACTGACCCTGGTGGATTGTTCCGAAAAGCTGAGGAAGCTACGGGACAGATTAGGCTCCAGAAAGACAGAGATGGTGCAAGCAGCGATTAGTCGTGTACTAAGCAAGGATCGTTTCCCCCCCAGAGGACCACACACTGACAGTGTAGCCATGTCACCATTGTCTCTAAGCCATTGCCACTGTGGAGTCATTGGCTATTGTCTCCAAAATCCTCCAACGTTTCCCCAAAAACCTGAACTCAAGCCCTTTGATTGGCACTTGTCAGGGCTGATAGAGAGGGTGACGTGTTGGGAAAGGCTTCGATAAAGGAGCTCTGAAAGGAAAATCCCCTCCCCATGAATAATAAATTGGTGAGGATTTTCCTTTTTACTCCACCCTGCTCCTATTCTGCCATTCTTTCAGGAGATAGAGGAGTGAAGGCTCTGGGTGGCATCAGTGAATAGCCTCAGCACACTGATTGTCTCGCTGATGCTCATCCCTTTCTCAAACATGCAAAGAAAGAGATACAAGTCCAACCTTCTTGCCTCTGCCTGGTGCGCTGGATGGTAAAGGGCAGGCAGTGTGTGTTGGAGAGAGTCGGACGAAGGGTGGGCGGTGTGTGTGTGTTTATTGTCTTCAGTGGCCTTTTCGGAATCAGTGAGGGGATTTGACTCGGCTGCTCGCAGCCAAATCCAGCTATCTGCTGTGTTCAGATGCTGCGGTTGGTATGGTAACCTGCTCTGTGTGTTTTAGATGGGCTCTTGTTTCCAGCTTGAACTGACCAGTAATCACTGCTGTGCATTCATGGATTAGGCCATGTTGGAGGTTAGGATAGGAGGGTTTCAAAAGGACGAAACCAAATCCTGAATAATTTTACTTGTGGTTTCGCCCTGGTTTAAAGATTGTACATTACAGGAACTGTCTAGACTTATTTTTTTGATTTTAACCAGTTGACTGATTTGCTGATAAAAATTCCAAACATTTTATATTACCAGCTTCTAAAAATGTGAGGTGATTTTCTTGTTTATTGCTTTAAAATGAATATAATTGGAAACTGATTCTTTTGATCTAACAAAACAAAGCAATTTGAAGACGTCACCTTGGTATGATGGCTCTGAGAGCTCAACACACTACAGTTAACACAAGCAAATGAAGAAAACATCTTTACTAATTGGACACACGTGCAGCCTAAAAACATTGCTGCAAATATAAATAACAATTAAATATACAAATGCTACAAGTTGCACAGCAAAAATGGAACTGCACCTTTCTGCAAACCACGGATATGTTAATTTTATATATTTCTTATTTAACATTCATAACATTTCTCATTCACTACAGCATGGATATTCATCATGACTTACCTGATGAAGGTCGAAAATGTTTGTAAATTAATAAATTTTCCAGCATTGAGCGGGACAATGACTTTGCTCTCACTTATTCAGATTGACTTTTTTAAATTTTTAGAGCACTGCAGATATGTGACTCATGCAATTAAATTGTTAAAATTTAAATAAATTTAAATTGTTCACTCATTTCCAAACATAAATAAATGGAGGCAACTTCAGTGTGTTTGTATAATTAGTCATGTTGTCTATCTTTGGTTCTCTTTTCTGTGTTTGCAGTATATTTCATTATGTTGCATATGTGCTGTAAAATTGTTGAATAACAACTTGCCTGTTTTATTTCTTTGCAGCCCTTTTGTCTAAATGATGATGATTTTATACCATATTCAGATATTTTGATTGATTGAAACAATTAGCCGATGAATTGTAACATTAAACAACAGATCAAAATAACGTACAAATAAATGCAGATTTGATTTTAATGTAATTCATGATGCATTTAAAGGGATTTTGATTTTTTTTTAAAGTATCTTCACATTAATCAGGATGTCACTGTAGACATCCCAGACATTTGATTTATGTTGCATATGAAAGAAATGAGAATTCTGCGCTCTGAAGATGAATAACTTCATCCCGTCGTCTGTTTTGGTGACATTGAAACTTGAGCAGGACGCGGAGGCTGACGGGAGCGTGTGATTGTGTGCAGTGTGGTGGAAGACGGCCTGTCAAATGAGACATGGCTCCATCAATCTGAGCTGCTGACCTCTACACGCTCACTGACGGGATAAATGAATCCACGGCACCACGTTTGGAAGGCTCGCTGTATTTGCTGCCTGTCCACCACTCGACTGGTCAAGCTGTCTCCTCCTAATGAATAGAACCATCTCCAAATTTATCGCGTTTGAATTATCGCTCATGCGCTTACACAAGTAACACTCATGTTTGGAAAAGTAGCATGAAGAAAAGAGTTCCAAACTCTAATGGAAACTGTTGCAAAAGACAACCAGAGCCCTCCTTAAGCTCAAGTCTGCATTGATGGAGCTCTTTGTCTCTGGCTGCCACACCAAGAGGTGCATTCTGTGGACTTTATATTCAGAGATAATGGGACCCTTAATTGGCTGGTCAGTGACAAAATAGATGGCTGTTTAAGTTTCAGGGAGAGCGTCCGTTCCTTAGTGAGGCTCTGAAAGGACTGAAGGGAGATGTGACTGTGGCATTTAGGGGCACAATGTGATGAGAATTAGTGTTTATTAAAGGAACAGAAATGAGGTTTAGTGCTTTTTCCTAAGTGGCTATTTCCACATCCACGACCATGAATGCAGATGTGGTTTCTCATGTTCAGGACTGTAGTGAATACAGTGTGTATATTTAAAAATTTACCCTCTCTACTAACTCTTAAATACATTTCAGACTGAGCAAAGTTTTACTTGATGCAAGATTTATTATTTATTTTATGTTGTATCTCTCTGCTCCAGGTCCCGGCACAGACGAAAGGGGCCCAACCAAAGAGGAGTCCAATTATCAAGGATGGAGGGACCAAGTTGAGTCCTCAGCAGGAGGAAGGAGGCCCGGAAGTCTTGACCACGGCACTGAAGAGAAGGACAGAGGAATGGAGGAGAGGAAAACAAAGGCGCTGAACTTGCTTTCCAAACTACAGGAAGACACACCTCGTCAGCCGAATGACAACAAAGGTCACTCCAACTTTGAGGACTGTGAGTTTATCATCTAATGACAAAGTCATGAAAAATTATTATTTTATACCTTCAAACAAAAATGTGGCCATTTGATGGCGTTTAATGAGTCTCAAACCCCACGCACATAAAAATCAGGCACACGCACGTAATATAAGAACACAAAACAGCGTCCAGTGGAAAACTTTCTCACAAGGGAGAATTTCTGCGAGTATCTGCAACCACAACCTCCGACGTGACGGCCCCATGAAAATGTTTGTTCTCTTAGGTGATTATCAGTCTTTGTGTCAGTGATCGAACCAAACTGCCAATCAAAGGCACAGAGACATCCGCGACTGTCTATTCCATCCCCACCTTGAGAGTCTCAAAAGTCAACATGACGTGTGTGGAGCAGCCATGAGCGCGTAGGGAGGGTTAACCACCCTGTGGTCACGGGACTGTATTTGTCCACAGAGAGCAGAAATTTTCCCTTGTGACTATGATTTTCCTCTTGCCGCTAATGTTCTGTGTGCACCTGTTTTTTATGTGCTCATGTTTTGAGACTTATTAAACACCATATCATTTGCAACCCATAATTGCGTGGACTAAATCTATAAGTGATCTATCAACATATGCTGCACTCCAGATGAGAGACGCAATTAGACAGTTAAATCAAGGTGAATACATAAAATCTTCATATGAGGTTGCAGTACCGAAGACATTCTACCCCTCCACTCCTGCAGCCATGGGTCCCTCAGAGGATGCACAGGCCAAATTTAAATGATATTGTACATGAAAGATCATTAATTCACCCTCTGATCACACATTGAAGGCTTCTGGGACTAATCACTGTCGACTGGCTGATTAAGACTCCATTGGAGACTGTACACAAATCAAATAAGGTGCTCTATAGTAAAGCAGAATTAATTATTATGTGTTTGTTTGACAGCTAAATCTCTGCTTGCCAACACCTTGTCTTTGCGTGTTCACACAATAGAACAATGCAAGAAAAACAAAAACACCTGACACATTTACCAACACTCCTCTCGACTCTAAAAATTTCCCCTCAATTACAGCACTTGATTTTTAGAATTGCCTTTTTTGCAAACAAGAGTTTGGCCAGGAGTTCTCCAGTTTCCCTCAAGTGCCTAATTTCTGGCTTCCAAGCCTTTGTGAGAACCCTGGGCCGGTGGGTCCGACAATAAGCATCCACACCTCAGGTCAAGGCTGAGGGGCCTGCCCTCTGCAGAGGTCAGCCAGGTCAGAGTTCTCCTGTGAGTGCTGGCAATCATGAATGGGACTGATTGGGCAGGTTTGTTCAGACGGTAATCAAGCAGGATGAAGAACCCTGCAACTGGCTTCACTATTCTGCAGCGAGGTTATTACTCAAGGAAAGCATTTGTTGTGATACAGAAGTATGGTTTGAGAGTTTTATATATATTATACAGTTTTGATTGTCTTCCTTCAGGGGTTTTTATCAGCCTACAGCTTTAGTTTAGAGTTGGAGGATTAAGTTTGCAATAAGGGTAAGGCCAAAGTAATTTTGTCAATTTTCACCAAAATATAGCTGGATTCCCTAAAGAAACAGATTGGTTTAAACTGATTCTCTGTCCCCATATATTTAAAAGTTTAATAACTTTGTTCAAAGTTACTTCTGCTGCAAAAAAAAGACGTGCACCATTGCGTACAAGAAAACACCAAAGTGTACAGTAAACAAGCTGTGGTGAGGAGAGCTCAGAACATACTCCCAGTCAGTGAAAGTGAATGTAAAATAAATGAGCTGATGATTATATGTGAGAGTCCCTCTACTGCTACACTTAAATCTTTTTTATTTGTAATTATCATTCATTTGTTATCTGATTTTAGCCATGCTAGCACAGATATTCATGTTCCCCAGAGGATTAATCCTACTGACGCTGGTAAACCTCTGACTTTTCCTTTAGCGCCACCATGAGGTTGTCATTTGTGCTTTTCAGTGAAACATCACAACAACTGTTGGGCTGTTTTCTATAATTTTTGGTTCTGACATCCATGTTCCCCTCAGGATGAATTGTAACAACAAAGACATCAGGTCTAAATTTTAATTTGTCCAATACTTTTTTTTATTTTAAAGGTTTATGACCTAGTAATTGACATTCCCGTCAGCCTCAGCAGTACTTTGTGTTGAGTAATAATTAGCAAATGTTAGCATGCTAAACTAGCACAGTGGACAGGTAAACATAACACCGGCTAAACATTAGAAAGATATCTTTGTGAACATGTTAGCATGCTGATGGTAGCATTTGTTATGCATGCTAGCTCAAAACACCCCTGAATATTTTAAGTAGGTCCACGTGAGGGTTAGAAATATATCATTTTTGGATTAAATGAACTTTTCATAGTAAGTATAATGGCACATTTATCATCATTAAGAATATTGCTGAAAGTATTTAGAAAGTACTAGCCGAAAGTAACAGTTGTAGTTCTATTTCCCATTAACATCAATTTGGACAACTTTTGTCATTCATACATAATCACATACCATATATTAGTATCCTATGAAGATATGATATCACACAGCCCTTTTTGATGTTTATCAATAACAAACTTTGTTATTAAGGTTAATACTGGATAAGGTTCAGGTTAGAGTTTAAAGGACATGTAATGAAGTTCTTCATAATACCAGACATACAATGATGCGTCAGTGTGTGCATATGTGTGTGTGTATTGTAGGTATGTGTGCCTGAGGTATTCTTCAGAGAAAGACACTCTGTGCTCGCTGTGCTTGTGTTTATGGGTGTGGTGTGTTTACAAAGTCTGTTCTGGTACAATCTGTAATTTTTCACACTTAAATATTTGCCAGGGTCCTTTTTTTTTGGCGTGTGTGTCCTTGTGCATACACACACGAGTGGTTTGTGTGCACACAGAAGTGTTTGTATCTGTGCATGTGTGCAGACTCGCTCTTGTCCAGACACTTGTACAATGCAACTGTGATTCCTCATTAGGCTCTGAAAGGGCCTAACTGGTCATAATTGTCTGTTTTTGGTCCAATGCTGACCACTTGCCAAAGGTTTCCCAAAATAGAAAATGCCCTCCCCCCTCAACATACCTATAACTTCCTGTACTCTGCCACGATTCATCCATTCAAACTCTGTGGACCCACCAGGTTGTTATCAGTCAGCGGTTGCTGCCATTTGGCGTTAAAAGTTAAGAGTTAAAAGTCATGCTACAGAGAAGAATAAGAGAACAGAGAATATGTACATAAGCACAAAGAGCAGATGTAATCATGTTCTCAGTACGAGATGTCAAACCTGCTCCCATTGTGTATGTATGACGCCAAGTGCTGACGACATCAATGAGTTGGTAAACACCAAAATAAAAACAATAATAATAATAATCTTTAAAATTATGTGCCACACTGATCACATTTATTGACATTTTTGTTAGCAAGAACTATGAAAATTAAATTTTAAAAGCTACGAGATAATGCATATTGGCAATCTTATCGCTAAACTCATATATTTATTAGATACTTTGGTTCACAATTGTCATGGATAAATTGTAAAAATCAGTCACAGTAGGAGATCTGAAATAAAAGGACATTTTTCAATCATACTGTTTTGTTGTAGGAAAACATTAAAAGCACATTTGAGTCAGTGGGGTGAACATGATGTGAGTTTAAAGCAGCGATAATCAGTATTGATGACTACTTGTATGTTAAAGTAGTCACTCGTAGTGACAAACCATCAAAGAATTATAACCTGACTCTGCAGTCTCCTTCAGCTTTATGAGCTTTTTAGCATCTTTCAGTTTTGGTTTTCTGGCCCTGCAACTGTTTGGGTTCACTCTCACCGCTCTCATAGCATTGTTGTCAGTGAAAAATCTCTGAAAACACCACTGTGAACTACCTGATCATCACCCAATAGCAGACAGACACAGTTAGTATCTCGTTGGTGAACACAGTGGAACATTTAGCAGCTAAAGAGTGAGATATTGCTCTGAGGAGTTGGAGGAGACCAAAAACAGAGTTAAAAACTAGTGAATTTGTGACTTGCATTCACCTGGTAGACAGAAACATGTCTCCAAATTAATGATGATGTTCGACAATGCTTTGATACAGGTTGAGATTTTATTACAGTAGTTACTTTTACATGTGAAAAAAAACAATACCAGTGAACAGTCAGAACAGGTCGAATTGCACTAAAGAAAAACTATTAAAATTAGACTTTTTTAGACTATAAAGCCCAGTTTTGCCACATGGCCCCAATTTGTGGTTGTATTGGACAACCCAGGCTGAAAACAGACTGTAAGTGGATGCAGAACAGACTGACACTGATGTCAAGTAGCTGTGGTCTCTTTTGTCTCCACAGAGCAACAGCTAGCTTCTATTAACCAGCAGCCGTGTGGTGTGCAGGAGTCTCTGGGTCTCTGATGAATGTCAGTGTTGATATGGAACACCTGGCCGCCTTGAAGCCAGCCTCGCTTAGACTCCACCCACCACCGCCTCTAGCCTATATTACTGTCTTCTACCTGTGGGCGGAGATCAGGCGTAATTGTTGTTTTCAAAGAGTGAATGAGCAAAAAAAGAAAAATAAGGCCGACCGAATGAACAAGAAAGACCAGTCGCCTAAAAAGAGAGATGAAGGGAGGTTACGGCAATAGTGTGAAGTGTTTGTAAATGTGCGTGTGTGCATGAGGATGTCTCTAGTGTGTGTTTGGGTACAGTGCCTTTATGTAACCCCTGTTTGCTCAGCCTTTGGTCTGGAATACCTCTATGTATTTACCATCAGTCCAGAATGACTGGGCAAACAAACAGCCCACGTATTGATGAGCAGCAGCGTGGAATATGCCCGCTGTATTCATGAAAGAGAGGGAGAGAGAGAAAAGGAAGGGGAAGAGGGAGAGAGAGCAAAGTAAATCTGTGAAAGAGTCTATTATACGGTGTCCAAACAGAGAGCGCCCTCCACAATGGCCTTATTAATGGCACAATGTCAAGGAGCAGCAGGGCAATAATAGCAGATGATTTTGCTTTGTGAGGTTATCTTTGGAGATCTAGTATTGCAATACAGCAGATGATTTGGACCCTGGGGGCATGTCAGTGTGGATCTGCGGCAGGAGCTGATTGGGCATAGGTGTGTGTGTGTGTGTGTGTTTTTGTGAGGCACGCTGTGCAGTAAGTTGTGGTTTGTGGTGAGGTGGATGGCGTGCAGCCAGAGACAGGAGTGTGGCCGCTACGTGTGTCTTTGTTTGTTTTCCTACCAGAGTTTTAACCCCCCTTCAAAACACACACACGCTGCTTGGTCTTTTTGGAGAAAGTGAGGGGGAGGAGTCGTGTTTTCATGGAGCAACAGCAGTCTGCAGGAGCATACTGCCAAATGCTGTCACCCTCTTTTACATTGTAGTGCCCACTTAAGAGAAACCAGCACATGTTGCCAAATTCTGCCCTGAAAAGACTATTTTTTACACCACCAGTGATACACTCTGAATATTGATGTACCAGTTCTCTGTTGTTTTTGACTGCCTTCTAACACGTCCGATAAAAAGCTGTGACCATTACAAAAATGACATGATGCGTTTTCATGGACATGACTAAAAGAAACCACTGCTGACTATTGGTGGTGGTAACTGCAGCTTCTGGTGTTAAAGTTCTGCACAGTTTCAGGAGCACAACAACATCACGCTTCTTCCATTGAGAGAGAACATTATTTCCACAACCACAACCAAGAGGTTTGCTTATCTGGAAAACGTAAAAATGAGCTATTGTAATTGCTTGTACAAACGATAAAGGGCAGTCTTTCATGTTCCTGTATTACCTGCATAACATATGTAGAATTATGAATTTATGAATTATTATTATGGGTAGAAAATAAATGACATGCCAGAGAACAGGTGTGCCAATAAAAACCAGCAGCATTAAAGCACACTCAATCAATAATATAAAATGAGCCACACTTTTGTTAGTTTGCAACAATACAAAAGTAGCTAATTAAGTCTATTTAAATGGTGTGATCAAAAGGCTAACAGCAGGGCTACCATCTTGGACTAATGCTTAACACGTCAGACTAACGGGAGGTTTTTTGGTTCTTACGACTCTGCAGCATTAAACACGAGACAGTGGCTCATGTCTGATCTCCTACCAACAGTCAAGATGTGAATCCACTTAGTCATGAGGGTGATCTTTGCCTAATATTAACCAAGCAGTATTTATTGATAAATGTAAGCATTAACCTTAATTAGTCATTTTTGTAAGTGCATCATCTTTGAAGATTAAAGGTTCCCTGTGGAATTTTAGACCTCTAGTGGCACTATATAGACCTGGGTGACATAATACACAGTCCTAACAATGGTGTCACCCTATTCTGCTGATCTACAAGTAGCGTAGCAACATATGCAGCAATGCGGCAGCTACGGCAAGAGAAAGAAGAAGACTGCAAGCTTATACTGCAAAATACTTCTTTTTTCTTTTAGGAAGGAAATTCACTTGAAACATTTATTAGACCTCAATGACAGAAGGCAGAGTGCTATTTGTTTTCACATATTTACGTGTTTCCTGCTAAAACAGTCCGGTAGAGAGAAACTTTTTAACGTAGGAAATAGCGTTACCGCTGAATGTGCATTATGCCCCCCAACATGCAGCTAGATGTCCAACTAGCTAACTCTGCTCAACTGGGAGCACCCAGTGAACATGGCAATTAAATATTAAAGCGCTTGCCAAACATGCACGGAGTTGGACCAAACACAAAATGATCGGATTTTGATATAAAAATACAAAGAAATTGATTTATTGTCATTTTTTGGCATATATTGTTGAATAGGGTAGAATAGATCTAAAAGGGTTAAAAAAACAACAACATTAATTTCAGCTTGACTTTAATATTCACAATAAAAGTATCAACATTCATGTACATTTATAAATGTGTGGGCATCAGAATGTGAAGTTACAATACACTTGTACTGTTATTAACAGGGACTCAGTTTACTTATTCTCTAATCTTAATCCTTTAATCTTTATAGGCTCAGTTAAATCTGTATGACATATATTTCTGCATATCGTAGCATCATACTCATGTAAGGGTAGATGAAAAAATTTAATTTACTGCTTGATAAAGTGATCATCAGTTGTAGAGATCATTTCCACTACATCACTGCTTATCACAGAAGTGCATACTTACTGTATGTAGGCTACAATAGCTCAAACCACACTTCATCCACTCTCCATGTGCACATGTGTGTCGTCTGATTGCTTTTATCTGCTGCACGTCCTGCTGGTCTCCTGCAGTCCAGTGTTGTTCCTGCAACATGTCTATCAGATAAGATTTCGATCTTTACCTTTGATTTGGAGCCTGTTCAAAACGGCCAACAATACCTCATTCTATACTATTGTGAAATGATACGCTTGGCCTGGTTTACAGGTCTGCTTTGGCGCTTAGACCTCTCACCTCCTTATCTTACAGCAACATATTTTATGGCTTTGTCTCATCGCATTGAGGCAGTAGATTTACAGGATCATCACATATTTAAGAACTTAAACCCAAAACATCCCATAAACCCATTTCTCATAGATTTGTTGCAGTTGAAGATCGGTTTAGACTGTTTACCTCTGTGTGTGTGTGTGTGTGCGTGCGTGCGTGCGTGTGTGTGAATAATATTTCCTCTATATTTGTGCTCTTAATCACATATTTTAGGGCTGTATATGTGGGGCATGTTGCACTCTGACATTCTCCTGCTATTAAAAAGGGGGTCACCTCCTCTCCACTGCTGAATGTGACCTTTGTTAAAGGAATTATAGGACACTTTATACAGTGTGATGATGAGCAGAAACAAAAGTCTGGGATTAAGCGGGAAAGAGAGCAATAAACAAGTGAACTCGTTAGAAATACAATAGGCCCTTGTGTGTGTCTTTGTGTGTGTGTGTGTGTGTGTGTGTGTGTGTGTGTGTGTGTGTGTGTGTGTGTGTTATAAATTGCATCCTAGCACCGGCATTGTTTGACAAGTCATTTATGGACGTGCTTTTTACGAACACGCACATTAATAAACTATTTTGAATTAAAGCATCTCACTGGTCAGTAGAGCTGGGTAACATTTAAAATGCTTTAGTACTAAAACCTGATTTTTGGTACTGATACAAATGATTTGGTGATAAATGAAATTGAAATACAGTACAGTACAAATTGACAAAATTATGATTCACCGGTAATCAAACTGAAATTAGCATTTTCCTCACTTTCTGTTTATTTCGCTTTTTGTTTAACGAAATCTAAACTACAATGGTATTGCAGCAACTGTGCATATTTCTTTTATTATTTTTCAAAACAAGATAAAATTATTTTTGGATATTTTTAGGAGCAGCGTCTGCACTATCGCTAGCTGACCCAACCACTTCGTTATAAGAGATGTGTCTTTAGCTTCCATGTTACTGGAGCTTCTCTTGAACATTAAAAACACTGATCCCTCTTTTCAAGAAACTCATAATATGTTAAGTATCATTAGTAATTTAAAGCATCTGTCCATTTACAACATTCAGCATTTTGCATGACTCATCATGCTATGAAGTTTGTGTTCCACTTAGAAAGTGGAAGCTAGTGAGCTAGGCTTAAATAGCTTCCACTCGTAAATGGAGGGTAGTAGGCCTAGCTTGATAGCATTAGCACTGATTACCACCAGATGACCTTTTAACCTTTTAACATCTGCTGAGTCATCTCAGTGCTTTCTTCATCTTGCATTATACGGAGAGGGGCTAGCTAGCATGAACGCTAACTCTCTCTCTTTCATGCTGCCCTAAAGAAAGCAAAAAAAAGTAACTACATATTTAAAATTGAGTTTTCGCCTGTATCTGACAACTTATAAGAAAACATAAGGTCATAGAAATGTTAATATGTGTGAATAAAGCACTTTAAAATTTTAACTACAAAGCTAACGTATTCTAACTGGAAAGCTAAGGTAAGAGGGCTATAACATGTGGAAGCTACATGTGAGATAGCCGTGGCTAGCCTTAAGAGCTAAAACTAAAGCTTTGTTTTAGTTGTTGATTTTTCCTAGTAGTTTTCTGTAAATGAAAAATATCCACTTTGATAAACTGACATGTTGGTTATTCAGTTTGTTATTCCACATAATTAAATAAGCAAGCAGCTAAATCAATTCATGATGGAGAGGTGACAAAACAGCTAAACTCCTGCTAAAGGTAGCTAGCTTAGCAGATCTCAGTAGCTGCCGTTTCATTTTTTGACTTTTATGTGATCTGGCAGTTCACATAGTCCTACTTAAATGTATTGAATTGTATATTAATGTATTACATTTGTTACTTTGTTTCAAGAAATATAAACATCTTTTTCTACTTTTTTCATTTAACAAAAGAAACCAAACCTCTCTAATATTAAATGCTGTATAAAACTCAAGCCTGAAATGGCACAATTATGAATCAAATAAGGAACTATGAGACAATAAGTAAACAAGAAATCTGAGCAGATATTTGATGCCAGCTTTCGTCACCTCACCGTTTTTGACACATTTCAGGCTACCATTAAAGCATGGGGGTCACAGATAGAAATATAAATCATACACAGATGAGTAGCAATAGTTGTCAGAAGAGCAGTCAGCAGTGTTTTTCATCTGTCAGCTGCAGACATTGAAAATGACGTCCGAGTGTGTGTTAAATGAGTTGTGACCCGCGGCTGTTTGCAGCCTGTGGACCGGTGCACGAGCAGTGACTCTGCAAGAGAAAAGGAACAAAACAGAAAAACAAACGCCAGTGAAAGAGTGAACCTCCCTGCTCATCATCATCATCATGGCCCCATTCTTCCTCTCTCAATTGCAACTGAATCGCCCTGGTCTCATTACAGATTATGGCCTCAGCAGAGTGACTCTCCCCTTTCTCTCGCCTTTCTCCACACAGTACCTCTCTTGATTAACATTTTCTGCTAGGCTTCACACCAAAGGCACAACCTGTGCGCTTTAAAGGCAGGGTGAAAAAAAAGCCATCAAGCGCTGGAGTGGAATCAGATAAGGCTATCAGGCAGGAGGCTTTACTGCCTCGGCTTTGTCCTGCTCCTCCACCCGCACTCGCTTCCTCCCTCAATCTCTCACTCCACTGCACCTTTTGTCCGGCTGATTCCCTGACGGAGTGCTCCCCTCAGCCAGGGACCCCCAGACCTCCTGCAGCACCACTGCAGTGTGTGTGTGTGTGTGTGTGTGTGTGTGTGTGTGTGTGTGTGTGTGTGTGTGTGTGTGTGTGTGTGTGTGT
>JBBPCS010000330.1:2689780-2702837 GCA_037974645.1 Hollardia meadi
TGTGTGTGTGTGTGTGTGTGTGTGTGTGTGTGTGTGTGTGTGTGTGTGTGTGTGTGTGTGTGTGTGTGTGTTGTATACAGCAGCAGTGCAGACAAGAAAAGGCAAGGCTGTGGTCAGGGCTGATGTTGAGTTTGAACTCCCTCCCTCCCTGAACAACATATATTGTATCCTGATGAGTTACCATCCCGCTATATAAAGTGTTACCGTATAAAATATTTAATATATTTTCACCGTAATTCCAGTATTCCTAATCGCTGATTAGAGATCTCTCAAAACCTTTACAATAAACTCCATAATGAAATTTTTTTTAAAAGCATGAATCAGTGTTATTGTTGAAGTATGTGAACACATACAAGGAATTTGACTCTGGATTTAAGCTGAACACACAGAAAACTTAATGGGAAGAAAGAAATAGATCAGCTGAAAACAAGGACAGCTGGGCAAAGTGAGGATAACATAAGCATAGAACTATTATGTACATACAAATACGTAAATAAATAGGTGTTTATCTATTAAAAAACAACAATGATCAGCAACATACAATGTCAGCAATAAATGCTGAGGGGAAAAGAAATTACTTGTACAGCTTGACCAATGGTGGATTTTTGAGGCAGATGCCGATATTAATGTTTGAGAATTAAAACAGATTTAAAAAATGAGATAATATGTTTTCCGATATTTATCTTCTTTACATATCCTGTAACATAAATAAACATTGTTGGTAAGTAACAAATTTGGAAAAAATATACATATTCTGATATGAAAAGCTGTACACTGTTTAAAATGAAGAGGATGGAATTTGCAAAAAAGTTGACTTTGCAAAAACGTGCATTACTGTAACGAGTAAATTGAATCTGGAGACTTTACATTAATGTAACATAACGCCATGGAAATGATGGACGATGGCAAACAGATCTATACATCGTAGACTATCCACAAAAGTTGAACATGGAACGTATGATGAAATAGAATGAAAATGGCAATAAAAATAGAATGTATGATCAATTCACATCACTTATAGTGCAACTGATTGAAAATGTAAATGTAAGCTGTCTGAGTATGGGATTTTAAAAAAATGCGATAACAAAAAAATACAGTAAAAAAATAATAATGTAAAGTGTAGTGTCCATGGGGCAGAATGAGTGTGAGTGAGGGTCCCGGGCCTTGTTGATGAGGCCAGAAGAAACAGTTCTTTTTGTGTTTTGATCTTAATGGACCACCTCCTATAGAGGGGAATTTCAAAAAAGTGAAATATAGAGGTACAAAATGGAAAGTATCTTTGATTTGAAATTTAAAAGTAGATGTAGTGGTAGTAGTTTTAGACGAGTAGATGCTCCTCCGCCTGTGGAAAATAGATCTATAACCTCCTCACACAAACACAGCTGATTGGTTCTGGAGGGTCAGTAGAGTATCTAATAAACCAACATAGGTCCTTTCTTAAAACATATATATTAATCTGTGTGTTCTGGACTCACTGAAGTCACCACAGGTCAACTGCTAATTCTCCTCCAGATGGTCAGCGAACCTCAACCTCAGCTCAACCTCAGCCAGTAAAAAAAGCGGGTGGTGGATCCATTCACTCTGTCACACAAGCTGCAGATCGACCAGTGCACTGATGCAGCCTCCATGTGAATGTGTGCTGGTGTCTTTTGAAGAGAGCGGACTTTGAATCCCTGCCTGGTCCCATGCAGGCCGAGCAGCGGCTGCATGTGTGACTCCAGATCCTCATCCCGCAGGTCCTTCTCATCGCGGATATTTGCAAACAGATGCGCGGAGCCAGCCCGCAGGTTTTTTGATCAATCAAGCTTTAACAAGTCAAGTTGACTAGATGCGAATGTAACATTTTGCATGTGAAAGGACGAGGCCACGGAAGGCCTGGTTTTGATTAGGCCTAAGCTGATAAATGGCAGATTCAAACTGCCCCCCTGCTATTGCGGAGAAACCCCAGAGGTCCAGGGGTTTAAGTCCAGACTGATATCAACTCTGTTGCTCCTCTTTCTTCTCCAAACCAATGAATAGATCCATTATTCAGTAGACTCATTCTCATCTCCTAAATTGAAGTGGCAGCAGCTTAAAAGCCCCCATTTTCTACCCTGATTTTTTTTTTGGTTTCCAAGTCACTCTCCCTCCCACATTTGCCTACTGAAATATTCATGGGTGTCTCAGTTTGTTCCCCTCATGTAAATCATCGTTTTTATATTGGAGACTTCGATCATTACTTTTGAGTTAAAGAAATAAAGAACTGTATATATCAAAAAAAGAGTTGGTTAAATGTTTTGACTTTTGAGGCTTGTACGTAATAATCAGAAAAATATCAAATTTAAAAAAGGAAACCTTGAGCTACGGTGTTATTAGATGCAAATGTAGGACTGCAACAATTATTTTCCTTTTAATTAATCGTTTGGTCTTTGAAATATCAGAAAACAGCAAAAAATGTCCATCCAAGTTTCTGAGAGCCCAACCCAATCACCAGAATAAATGTTGGCACTGTATGTTTCTGCAAACCAGGTATACCTGTATGTTGAAACTTTATGTTTGATATGTTGCAACATTTCTTTATGTTTAAATATTTTAACAACGCTCTGCTGAAGGTCTGGTTATGTTTAAGCACAAAAACATTTGGTTACGGTTAGGAAAAGGTCATGTTTTGCCTGGTTTTGCCTCCACAAACACGACTGAAAACTCTCCTGATGTGTTTGTGGCGGCAAAATATCCACTTTTGATGCCACAAAGACGGCCACTAAATAAAAGGAGCTGGTTTGTTGGGCGGTTTAAGTGGTTTTGAACAGTGGTCTCTTGCTCGGCAGCCATCTCGCCTCCACAGACCCAATAAGAATGTCAACTCATATACATGTAATCTGAACATGACATGACACGTACGAATGTTGATGTGATATGTATTGAAACATAGAAACGTACAGTGCCAACGTTTTAATCTGGCGACTGGGTTATAGAGCCCAATGTCACGTTTTCACGTCTCATTTTGTCCAACGAATGCACAAAAATATTCAGTTTTTATCACATAAAACAAACAAAAGCAGCAAATTCTTACATACACATACATCTCACTGAAGCTGATCCAAAGAATGACTTAAACAATTAATCCACTACAAAAATAGTTGCAGATTAATTTTCTGTCAATCGACTAAACGACTATTTGTTTAACCTCTAATTAGACGTCAGAATTGGTCTCCTTCTTTGCTTTTTATCATTTTGAGTGCAATTCCAGTTTCCTACTCAGTCACTATTCATGCTGTAATCATTTGCCATAAGATATCTCGCTCACCCTAAATACCAGTTGCCTGATAAAGCAGAATATCGTGGTTGATTTCAAGCCTCCAACATCTATTCAGCAGCCAAGTGCCACTCTGCCCCCCCACCAATCAAGGCCAACTGGACTCCCTGTGAACCCCTCGCCCTGTATTGTCCACTCTTCATGACCCGAGCACGACCAGAGGAGAGAAATATTGCTCTAATCCACTCTGCACACAGACACATGCTCACACAGAGAAGCTAATGTTGTTACTCAGGCTGGAAATCGCTCTTCTACATGGTATAAAACGTGAAACACAAAACAAATGAGCATCTTTTATACTGAAATGTTGTTCTGGTGCAGTCAGAAAGTCCAGTCATAATGCAATCTTGCAAACTGTAAAGGTTTTTCTTTGTCTTCTTCTCTTTGCAGTCGACTTTTTGGCAAAGTATTGCATTTTCAGTCAGGAGAAGCTGGCTGAGTACAAAAGAGCTTTTGAAGCAGTAAGTGAAAAGACATTTAAACCCTTATATATTATATTCTCACTGTAACACGTTGCATCCCTATTAAGAATAAGGTGATTTCTCTTTGCCAATGATGATGATGATGATTCCCACTTAATAGATTAATCATTTGATCTACAACTTGTTGTAAAGTAGTAAAAAAAAAAGTTGATATATCGTAATTATTCTAATAATTAGCAAATATATATATTTAAGAAGCTGATACCAGTGAATTTGTTGGCATTTATGCTTTAAAATACATACAGTAACTAACTGGTTATGAAAATTGTTGCAGATTTATTTTCTGTTAACTGGCTAATTGGCAAATAATTTCATCTAGATCAATGGCTCTCAATCTGGGGGGTTGGGGGCCGAATGCTGCAAAAACACCATTAACTTGTTTAAAAGAATCATTACCAAAAAAGTTTGGGAACCACTAATCATAGATGACGATGATGGTCTTTCTTTGCAGGAGGACAGTGATGGTGACGGCTACATCTCCTGCCTTCAGGTTCTACTTGCTCTGAAAAACATCGTCCCTCCAGAGCTGCTGTCTGACGAAGAGGAGATCTACGTCTACAGGGTCCGCTTTTATTCCATTTGTACACATGCAAATACAAACAACCATTCACATACAGACACACACTGTTCTCCCACAATGCCCCAGTCAGAGCCTCCAATCAATACAAGCTTCATAAAAATAGCCATTTTCTTCTCGCGTAAACGAGGGCCGAAGCTTTAACGAGTTATTTCGCAATGACTATTATGACCGAATAATAATTTTAAAAGGCTCGTACCAATCAGAGGAGAGGAGGGATCGATTGATTCCCTAAATGGTACAAAAAGTAGCCCAAATTATTTCATGCTGCTTGAAACAAATTTTCCTTCCTCGTCAATAACAAGACGAAAGTATCAAACCAAAATTGACATTTTGACCTCGTGCTATAACATTAGAGGAAAAATCTGAGGATCACCAAAGTCCCCTTATTCCTAAGGGGGACATTTCACTCAAAATCACCTCATGGAATCATCAAAATCGGTAGGATTTATCCTCTGGGGTCTGTAAAAAGTTTCATATCAATCCACCCAATAGTTGTTGAGATATTGATTTGTTGAGTCTGAACCAAACCGACTGACACTGATCTTCCTCTCTTTTGTTTTTTGTTTTTAGATCCTGGAGATGGTGGACTTCAGAGTGACAGATGGACTCGTAGACTTGAGGCTCTTTGCTGTGATCTCAAGTCTGGCACAGAAAATAGCCACCATGGAGTAAGTGACCATGAGCAGACACACCTCCTCAATAAAGCCGAAAGAGGAGTCCCTGACCTGCCATAAATAAGAATATGAATGTGTGTGTACGCAAGTTTGTTCCGCTGATTTGGTCGTCGTGTGTGGGGGTCTCTTTGATCTCCGTGGGTCTTCAAACATTTTATGTGACTTTAGAAGTTTGGATGGAAGCACTAAAATGATTCATTGATGGGTAGAATGACAGAAAACTAATGGTGTTGATATCAAGTCATTTATTGAGCTAAAATGTAGCAGTTGTCCATCAATCATTGAATCTAAAAATCTTTTTTTAATGCCATAAGAATGTCAACCTGTCTCCAGTAGAAAAGAGAAGCAGATTTTTGCAGTGGGCTCTGGGAATAGTTTTCACACTTTTTTATACACTAAAGCATCAATCGATAATAAGAATAATAATTTCCTGATGCCCTCTTGAACAGTATCTTGTCTCCACATAAGAAGTTCATATAAAAAGTGGCCACATAAAGCAGCTGATATACAACTGATATCTTCTGAATCACTTGTTTTGTCCAACCAACAGTCCAAAAGCCAAAGTTTCTCAATTTACTTTCATGGAAGAAAAACAGAAAATATTCACTTTTGAGAAGCTGGAACTAGAGAATCTTTGGCATTTTTGTTTTTAAAAAAATGATTTTAATTATTAATCTCTTAGCAAACTTGATGCAGATCAATTTTCCCCCAAAACTTTCTGAATTTCTCTCCTAAAAACATCTTATATAAACTAATATTTCCCAGAGCTTCCAACTGAATTTTGCTGTCTGTTTAATATAACAGAGATTAAAACATAGATTGAAGTAGGGGTGCAATGATTAATTAATTAATTAATTAAATAGTCGATTGATAGAAAATTTATCTGCAACAATTTTAATGATTAATAAAGTAATTTTTTAAGCAAGAATGTGCTGATTCTAGATTTTCAAACTTGAGCCGTGGAAAATCATAACTAACTATAAATATTACTATTTTCTAACAATTAATGGACAAAGCGATGAGTGCAGAAAATAATCAATAACATTAAAATAGATTAAATCAATAACAATAATGAGTTGCAGCCCTGCATTGAACCCTGTGCAGACAGAAAACATCGCTCTGATTTGAGCTCGGCCTTCGTGTCTCTACATTACGCCCCATATGCCGCAGATTCCCACACACATCGCTTTTTTCCTGCCCTGGGGTGTATAGCTTCCTGCAGACAGGAGTGTGTGGAGCCAACCCTACTCTGGAGGTCTCCGAGGGTCAAGGCCTGCTCCCAAAGCCCTCACCCCGGAGTGAGAGCTCCCTCTCAGCGAGGACAGGGCCCGGGTCACGGGTCTTCTGATTTACGGCCAGCCCTTTGTGTTGTGTGTTAGAGGAAGCCTGTAGACTGCCTGCCCCACTGGCACAGGGAGACCAGGGTGTCTCCTCTCTATAGAGGCAATTATAGTAATGATAATGAATGACCATATTAAACCTCTTTTCACAAAACTCCTTTTTGCGATTTGAATAATAAGAAGAGAGCAGATCAGCGTTCATAATGCCGGCTCCTGAACAAGGAGAAAACAATAGCATCCTTCTGTCATCTCATCCCCACTGAACTAAATTGATCCTCTTACCTGTTTCAGTTAATCCTGTTGTCTCTAATCCTATCTTAGAAATGAGCTGCAACAGTAGTTACACAACCAGGAAGGCTTTGAAATCTGAGGAGTAGCTTTCCACATTTATATATATATATATATTTCTTTCTCTTCTTCCAGTTTTACCTGGCACTAATTACACCCTTCCCCCCTTCACTCTCTTTTCTTTTCAGCTTAAACTGTACGTCCCCCCTCATGTCTCTGAACTCTCCGGCTCTCTTGTTGCCTACCTCTCACCCTCTGTGCCGTGCTGTTTTGGCCCTTGACTCAGCCCATCTGTCCCTGTATACCATTGTGCTCCCCAACAAGTCCACCTCACACAGCGCCACATACCCTCAGGGCAAGTCACATGAGCCGCCAAGAAGCACATTGCCATACAGGGCTCCCAAGCGGCAGCCATCACAGGCGTTATAATGATCACTCTCCTCCTTTGTTGCTTGTGTTTGATTTTTGAGCATGCATGCTGAGAGTTACTGTAAGTCACCTCATTCCTGGAAATTCTCTGGACTTAATGAGTCAGGGGGTGCTGGAGAAAACATGAGACAGCAAATCTTAGACCAGCTCCCCGCCACATTAACTGTATGACAATACGAGTCCCTTCTCCTCCAGAGAGATGCCTCTCACCCAGTCAGCACAGCGTCACTGCAGCCCGCTCAAAAATATCCAAAAACAACTCTCAATTCTGTCAAATCAAACTAGGTCAGAATATGTTTGCATCTCTTCACCCCCTGCCTCACTGTATGCCAGCTCCCCATTGAGGAGACCCCCAAAATTTTTCGGCGTTACGTAAGCGAGAAGTCTGCTGTGTTGTCCACAGCGGGGTGCCAGAGGAGGGCTGACAAAAGAAAATGGGTTAGGCTGCTATTATATCCTCCCCACAGTCCATCACCCATCCCCTAGCCCCTCGTTTACGCTAGCCATTATCACGCCAGTGTCCTTAGCGCACTCGCATTTGGACTCTTTTACTGCAAACCAAGTGCAATTAATGATCATTAGCTGCTCTGTCTCGCTTCATCTCCATCAAGCCTCTGGTTGGAGGACAAGGGCCAATCACAGCACGGGGAGCACTCAGGCGTGCATTGCACTCGTTGGCCCAGTGCTCGGCCATTCTTCCCTCTGGCAGGCCATTGAGCGCACGGCGAGGAGGGGCTCATTAACACTGGGCGCTCGTTAGAGAAGGGACGACCGTCGCTGTGCCACACGCTGGACTGGAGGGGTCTGTCCCGACACAATCGGCCGTGTCTCCCTCTAATTATCCGAGCGGGCCTAGATTTTGTTGGTTTGTGAGTGGTCACATTGCACCGGTCGCTTATTCCCCTCCTTAAACCTCCACACGAACCCAGCTCACCCTGGCCACCCGGCTCCAGCTCCCCCCTACACACCCACCGTCCCAAAACCAGAGCAGTTTTATCCGTTAATGTGGCGGGATGTCCACGTGTGCCCACGTATTGTTTGGCAGCCAGGCCACTGTGAGCAACCACAATGGGCTCAGAACACTTTACCATCACATCTCTGCAAACACAGCGTCGCACGGGAGAGACCCGCCAAAAAGTCCACCGCAAACAGATCGTCCTGAATCGTCCTGTGCAAAGTGTTTACCAACAATCCTATTTTACTTTGACAAGATGAATGAAATTATTTTGATTGTGATTTGGGAAAGGTGCACTGCACTGATTTTACAGGTCATTTTACAAGTCATGTTTAGTACCACAGCTGTGAAAACAGTTGTTTTGTCCTCTCTGGCTCTGGAGGAGTTTACCAAAGTCTAAAAAATATCTTTAATTATCATCAGCGTGATCATACTTTGGGCTTGGAGATTGGAACCTGCATTACAAACTGACAGCATTCAGCAAATAACGAAAGAGGAAATTGAGTTGCATTATGGGAAGTGTAAGATCCAGCTTCACCCATTCTACGGACTCTTTGAAAACTACACTTGCGTGTAGTTCTGCAGAGGCAACTTTCCCCAATTGACCCGATCGTTTTGCTGTTTTCTTCCAGTGACTTTATGCGATCACTAATAAGCGACATGGACTTCCGCTCCTTAGAAGTGAGGCTCTTCAAAGCGAAGGTAATTCCAAGGTTTCCCAAATTCTCCTAAACTTCTGCTGACTGATATGTGCAACCACATGTTTTGAATTTGTTTTCTCATGGCGCACTCGATTACCTCCATGCAACATCAGATTAACTCTCACATTAGTCACATTCATGCCACAAACACCACCTCTCTTTCATGGCACCGTGGGTATAATTACAATGAAATAAATACTGGTAAACACTTTGAAGACCAATTCCAAAGCATGCTTTGTAAAGCTAGCTTCTTTTTTTTTAAGAGAGACACTCAGCACTTATGCATAGAAATGAGGGAAGCGAGCTAGAGGGAGAAAGAGAGGGGTGCTTTTCCCTTTTCATAGATTAGCACGGGCCTAATCTCATTAAAGTGCCCAGCAGTGAACATGCCGTCCACTCCGCCCAGCCCTGTAATCAGCCTAAGACACACAGCTCATCTGAGATGGACTGGGACTGGTCTACCAGCTGGCTGCTCACAGGCAGGCCCGGCCCTCATTCATACAAGGAACTACTGAGCAACTGAAAGGCAGGAGCAACATGAAAGCCTGTGGCCATGGGTGTGGAAGCTGAGCCCTTGGCCAGGTAGGGGAGGCTTTGTAATTATAGAGCTGTTAGGGATAGGGTTGTTAACTGGAGAGGTTGGTGGGGGGGAATGGGCTAATTGCCAGACGGATTACCCCCCCCCACACCCTCTACCCCAACAATTATTACCTTGACTGCATTAACTGTGCAAACAGGTGCACTCAAACAAGACTAGAAACAGGTTGGGGAAATCTGAGGCTACATAGGAGCACACAATAACACACTCATACTCACACATGAGCATACACCCACACACTGTGCTTCAAAGCCAGCCTTCCTTGTTTTTAAACTTGTTTACTAATGTCATGATCTGAGCAGCAACTGTTCCTGTTCCTCCTGGAGGAGCAGCGAGGAGACGCGGGAGTTCAGCAGGCCTTCATCAGCGCAGAGCAGCTGCTCCTAGAGCTGAAGGCCGGGGGAATCCACCTGGAGCAGGAGGCGGCCGTCAGACTGGAGCTGCAGCACATTCCCCCCCTGGACCTGCTCGACTTCCTGGCCTACCTGCCCCTCTTCATGCTCATTCACAAGTCGGTCATCTCCAACCCTCTCGACGACTCCAGCAACCTTTGAGCTCAGTCCCAGCTCTGTTTGCCCCCCTGCCCCCCTCAGGTAATTGCCCTCTTTTAATTGCAAGATGGAGATACCAGGAACACCAATGATATCTCAGTTACATCAAACTAAAATATAATATGAACACTAATACACCTGTGTCAGCTAATATAAAAGGGTTTGACGTCATAACGAACCACCACAAATACTTAATGCAACAAAAGAAGCTCATTTAAGCTTAAGTTTATGTAGCGTGATGACAAGGCTAGCAATGGGGCTAACCACCTTGGAATAATGGGTGAACACTCCCGAGCTGCAATAAAAGATATTTTTCTTGTTCTTCCAATTCAGCCGACATTGCCCGAATGCACAGAATGGAGTTTTTTAAACATAACGTGTTCAGCTCATGACATATCTATTTTCCAAACAGTGATAAGACATGCTAACATTAGCAGTTTACCTTTTCTATCCTTTTCTTACACTTTAGCTCTTGTGTTAAGTTTGGTGTGCCAAGTAACCATTGCAGAGCTATGATTGCTTTATTGGGCGGAGTTTAGTATTTTATGTCCAGATCGTTGACTGTAAAATAAAGACAAAACATATCGATTGCCCCCTGGTGGCGGGCTGCAGTATAGGTCATAAATTCCACCGCATCCATGTTGGTAGACCGGACATGAGCCAAACTAAAAAATATTTTCCCAGAGATGGTTTCTGTCATTTTAGGTAGTTGTCATCACGCTGATGTTTGTTCAAGTGTTCATTTTTCTGATCAGTTTGGTTTTAATTAGTTATTTGATGTTATAAAAACAGAGTGAAACGTCATGGAGTCTATCACTACTGCGCAGACTCCTGCTCCAAATGACATCACCAGCACAAGATGGCAACTCTCGTATTTGGGATATTTTCATTTTTGTACAGTGGAAGGAAATGGGAGATGCGTCGTCCATCTTTATTTATGTCAATGGTTCAGATAATAACTACGCAAATTTGCTTGTGGGTCTCTTTGGACTCCAGTGTGCATTGAATGCTTCACATAATCTCTTCCTTTTACACAGTGTTTCATGGCGTAAACATTCAGATGACATGTTATGCTCCAGCTCTGGAATTTTAACTTAATTTTCCTCTCAGTTACGACTTCTCGTGAATCAAGATCGAGATATGTATAGAAAGCCCAACAAGAGAAGCCAATACTAAATGGGCCTCTATGGTTTCTGTTAAAACATGACAATTCAAAATGCTGCCAGTGATCCTGATAATTGGATGGCGATCAAACATCTACAGTTTATCAAAACTTTAAACACACCACAGAACTATGTTTTGTTTTTACCAGATAGAAACTCCTTCTACAAACTTTCCCTGACTCACTGCCTCGGAGGCGGCTTCATGTAAATTTTCTGATGCAACGACCGCTCATTGTTCCGGAGTATTAAAAAAACAACAATATTTGAGGTAGCCGCTCAGACTGTTGTCCTCTTCTATCCAACTTAATCAACACTGATGAATGATATTCAATAAGATATTCAACTAATATAGTTGGAGCCATTGTTTTGCCTCGGCTTTGCCAATTAGATATGGCCCTGCTCTCCTGCGGCTCGTACACGCTTGACAGACCGCCAAACAGGAAAACATAATGGGCTCTGACAGGCAGCAAAACCAGGGTTGTTAGATCAGGGACGTCCTGTAAGCAGCGTATGTCATTATGATGTAAAACCCCCAAAAAAGACCAGAGAAATCCTGCAACCTAAGTTTTAAAATACTCTGTAGATATTATTCAATTCTGCCGTTAATGAGAATGCTTTGATCTTACTTTGATGTCAAATAAAGATTATTATCAGTGTTTGTCTTCAGTGTCTCACCTTTCGGAGCTTAAACAAGCAGTTTATGTGTATTACAGTCTGACACCAACAGGTTGAGGAATGATTTTTACCTGTAATCTTCAGAGGATGACTTCCCTGATGGTTTTATCACTGTTTTTAAATGGCTGTAGCAGCTCTGAGAAGGTTTAAGTCACTAAAGTCTTGAACATCATTCAAATAGTTTTGTTTGGGGTCTTGAGAACAAAATTTATTTTAACAACATCTTCACAACATCTTCACAGCTTCATACTGTTGAAGGTGAGATAACAGTTATAGTTTTGGACTCAGAACCTGGACAAGAAAGATGTGCAGGTGTTCCAACTGAGTTGGCTACATCAGGATCTCCTGCACGGAGTAGTGGAGTTAAAATGGAGTTAAAATGTTTCTTCATGTTGCTGTAAAGGCATCTTGATCCAAACGTACATCTACCTTACAGTATAGTGTATTATTTATGTAACTTTAGTCGAATACTCACTCACTCATTCAAGTGTTGACATGTCAAACTGCATCACATCATCATGTGTACGTGGGGGTTACTTATGTGTGTTTTTAACTTTGCATTTCATATTGTATGTCATATTGTTAAATCTGGCATCATCTTTTATTATTTGTTTATACAAATAAAGTTGAAAAATTAAATGTGCTGATGTGACAGCTTTGCAGAGTGTCATCATGTTTAAAGTCTAAATTAGTGACTTCATACATACAAAATGAGGTTTCTGATTCTGTTTTTGGAAAAAAGTCACACTTAAAAATAATAAACTAAATCAGGCAAAACTTGTGTGCACACGTTTGTGTCTCAGACTGAAACAGAAAAACATTTTATCCCTGTCATGATTTTTGTTGCTGCATTTTTTTTCTTAATTATGATGAAAGTAAAAGACTAAATTAAATAGTAAATATTACAAATTCGCAAGTGCTTGCTACCATTAGTTCTTTCTCAACAACTACTGTGAGTAACAGTGAAGTTGCAGCCCTGTTCATTTTCCAAGGGACCCTCTTCCCCCTCTCAGGGCCCCCTGGTGGCCCATGAACCCTCCTTTGAGAACAAGTGATGTGGTGCACGCGCATCTTACACAATGACCCTGAACACACCACGCGGTCTTTCAGTTTGTTTCCCTTTGTGAAAAAATAGAAGCTTATTTCGTTAAATCTGAGAATCAATCAAATGTGTGAATTCCCTAATTTGATTTCTCTGAGTTATTAAAACAGTAAATAAATAAAAGAGGGGACCAGTCAGAGCTTTTTAGCTTCAGACACACACACACACACACACACACACACACACACACACACACACACACACACACACACACACACACACAC